>MU624830.1:0-13667 GCA_025349905.2 Blastocladiella britannica
TTTGCGTTTAGTGCGGAACAGGGGCGGTGGTGGTGCTTGTCTTGAAAGTGGTGTTGGTGCGAAAGGGCATATGATATTGGTTGTTGTTGTTCTTTTCGTAAAAACCGTTGATGAGGACACTCGGTCGGAATGAATGGGGGATGGTCGGCTACTTTATAAAGTCCCTTCGCCACTGGTGACAGGGACTCTTTGCGGCGAAAAAAAGAAGAAAAAAAAAAAAGAAAAAAAAAAAAGATGGAATCCGATTTGAGTTCGTCAGCGCGTGACAAACACTCACACGTATTTTTAACGAATGCGATGGAACCCGAAGAAAAGAAAACGTTGGAGCTCGCACACCACCGCCGTCCGCATCATCAAGACTTTTAGAAAATATGAAATGTATGCACATACCGAACTCTCAAGGAACTCTCAAGGATTTGCGGACAAGAGATGTGTGTATATGTTGTAAAAGAGCGCCTCACACACAGGAAGAAAAAAAAAAATTGGATAATCCGCTTCGTAAATCCGCAGAGGTGGTCACACGAAAGAGAGAAAACAAAAGAAAAACACTTTGCGCGCCGCTGCCTCCGCGGGAGATGGAATGGGATTGGATTAGGTTTTTGTCTTGAGAGAGGAAGAAAAAGCGTTGGGGTTGTACTTGCACCTCATTCATATTCTCAGTGGCGCAATTGTGGCAGTTGCCGTTTCCAATGAACTGCGTGGCCTTTCCTTTTTTCGCTACCAAGCAGTGCAGCGCAGACAGCGGCCGTACTTGTCCATATATGGGTGTAATGGAAAGTGGTGGTGGGTGCGAACACGTCACCGCGACAGTTCTCTTTCTCGTTCGCAATACTCTATCATGATGTCTACCCCTGCTCAGCGCGACGATCCGATTGCCGACGACGACGACTCGCTCACCGATGCCGAGCGCGCTGTCCGCGACCGCCAAGCCCGCGAACGCGAAGAGGCCGAGCAATCTGGTAATTTTTAACCAATTATTGTATTCACGAGACCATTTTGTGCACGATAAGAAAGGCTGGCATGAAAAAAATAATAATAAATAAACGACAGCACTGCCATACAAATGGCGCCAGACCCTGCAGGACGTGGACTTGACGGTCCCACTGCCCAAGGGCACCAAGGGCCGCGATCTGGCCGTCAAGATCGAAAAGAAGCGCCTTGTAGCCGGGCTCAAGGGCCAGGCGCCGATTTTTGAGGTGCCTTATATATTCGATTTATATAAATATTCCGGACCGACTAAATGGAATATAAAAATATATAAAAAAAAAAGGGAGAGCTGCACTCGGCCGTCAAGATCGACGACAGCACATGGCTCATTGAGGACGGCGAGCTCTCGATTCACTTGGAAAAAGTCAACAAAATGGAGTGGTGGAAGAACGTGCTGACCCACCACCCGGCCATTGACACCACCAAGCTGTCGCCGGAAAACTCCAAGCTGAGTGACTTGGATGGCGAGACGCGTGGCATGGTCGAGAAGATGATGGTATTTATTTTGGTGTTGGCGCAGTGTCAGATTCGCTCACACACACACACACTCACACATCTGATCCAGTTTGACCAGAAGCAAAAGGCACTTGGCCTCCCAACGTCCGAAGAGCGGTCGCGGCTGGACATGCTGGAAAAGTTCAAGAAGCAGCACCCGGAGCTTGACGTATGTTTCCAATTTTTCCTTCACGTCGCACCAGGATGAACCCCCACACTTCCCATCGAAAATATAGTTCTCAAAAGCCAAGATCGGATTTTGAATGAAATGAAATGAATACTGTTTACAATGCGACTACAAATGCGACCGCTGCGACTTGTAAATGCCCCCGCCAAACTCGGTCCGCTGCAGATCCTCGAGCCAGCCGAGCAGATGCTGAATGGTGAGCTCGGGCTGTTCTTGCTGCAGCCAGTGACCCGAGTCCTCAATGTGCTGTCATATACAATCGATGAGAACCAAATCTCTCGCAATGCAAAAAAAAAAAAAGGGTATACCCACTTTCACAGTGACATTGGGCAACAAGGTCCGCTGGAACCGGCCCATGGTAGGCGGGAAACACGGATCTTTACCGACAGTGACGTGCAGCCACGGCAGCGTGACCCGTTTGCCCTCGATCCCGCGCTTGGCAAACGGCAGCTCGTCCTCGTGGTTGATCATGCGCACCCGGTACGCGCACAGGCCGCCGTGGAACCCGGTGCGGTTAAAGCACTCGCGGTAGTACTCGAACACGCGCGGGTCGGTGCCCGGCTCGCGCAGCACGCACCCGAGCGCGATCGCCGGGTCAGCTGCCGCCCGGTCACGCATCGCCGCGCCATTGGGACCCAGCATCGCCACAATCGCGTCCAGATCCAGTCCCGCCGCGGCTCCCGGAGCGCGCGACTGCGAAGACTCGGGCCGCTGGAAGAACATGGTCAGTGCGCCGTCGACGTTCCGGTCGAGCGCCGCGTCCAAAGACTCGCCGCCCTCGTCAAACGCCACCTGGTATGCGAAATGCGGCAGCGCTTTGGCCACCACCCGCGTCGTCAGGTAATCCGTGTGCGGCGGCGTGTACGGCACGCACAGCGACGCCACCGCGTCCACCAGCGTTACGCCGTGGTAGTGCGGCATCCTGCCCACCACCGCCGATCCCCAGTCGTGGCCCACCCACACCAGCCGCCGTGGCCGCCGGCCCTGCGCCGTGGCTGCCGGCGTGTTGAACAGCGGAGGGTCACGGAGGACCGCCTGCGCCACCGCGGCCAGGTCGCGGCAGTGCGCGCGCAGCGAGTAGTGTGCGGCCAGCGCGTCCTGGTCGTCGCGCCGCGCGTGGTGCACCGACGACAGACCCGTGCCGCGCATCGACGGCACAATCACTCGGTACCCGCGCGCCGCCAGCGCCGGGATTACATGGCGCCATCCGAACCAGATCTGTTATTTTCGTTTATATATATATATGTGTTGGCAAGCAAGCAAGCGTACATCTGGAAAGCCGTGGACGAGAAACACGATAACGTGGGCAGCCCGTGGTCCCTGATCGACAAAGTCTGTATTGCTTTACATGTCAGTAACAGAACGGACCTTGATCGCATGAATCTTTTAAAAGAATACGATACGATACGAATGGTGCCGCCATTGGCCGTGGCAGTGTAACGGTGGTTGAACGACGCCGGGTCATTGGGGTTGGGTGTCATTCTTTTTTTTTTTTTTTTTTGTTTTTTTTTGGTAAAGGCGGGCACGAAAGAGAGGGCTCGGATCCCGGATCCCGGATCGCCTCTCTTTCACGCTCACCTACCAATCAATCAATCAATCGTCACAAAAATAACTAAGAATGGAATGGATCATTGCCGCAAGCGTCCTGTGGGGTGCTACCACTCCTCTGATTCGCCGCGGATCACTGGGAGTAGAGGACGCGGTTGTATCTCGCGGTAAAGTCGCCGAGTTGGTTTGGTTGGCTACCCGTTGGCAGGTATATATATATATATATATCAATTTTTGCAATTAAATGAATCATGCACTGATCGCATTAAACAGTACATTGCTCCTCTGGCCCTCAATTTCTGTGGATCACTGGCGTTTGTGCGAGCCCTACAAACTGCTGGTACTCTATGTTTAATTTTTTATTCAATGAGGGGATCTCACCCTTCTTGGAGCATGTAAAAAAAAAAAAAAAAAAAAAAAAAAAGACTTGGCACTGGCGAGCCCACTGACCAATGCGCTCGCGCTCATGTTTACATGGCTCATGGGCTGGGCGTTGGGCGAGAATGTGTCGGATCCTTGTATGTTACTCTGTCTCGTTCACATATACTGATCTCACTCCAACAAAAACCATGGTAGATTCAATGGCCGGTGTTGCTCTCGTTGCTCTCGGATCCACGCTGTGTGTGATGTCTTCCTAATGTTTATATTTTCAGAAATGAAAGTACACGTGTGTAGCGTGGCTTGAGTCATAGTGATGGGGGGAACCCCTCAAATATTGGAGCAAGTCTTCTCCTCTCTTTCTCGATTCACACCCACACACATACACATACACATACACATACACATACACACACTTCAAAATGTCGGCCATGCGCAGCTTCCTCAAGACCTGGTACCGCCCCGAGGTACGTGTTTTTAACTTTTAAATTTCATCCAAGAACGCGTCCTAATATATAAAATGAATGGAATAATAATAATAGGTGTCGCCCATCATCGCCGTTGTCGGTGTTGCGCTCACGGGCGCGTCGTGGTACATTGTGCGCCTTGCCCGCCACCAGGAGGTTGTGTGGACCAACGCCAACCCGGCGCCGTGGCAGAAGATTGAGCAGACGCAGTCGACCAAGATTCTCAACGTCAACGAGAAGCTGACCGACTCGTTCAAGCGTGAGTGGTAAGAGGTGTGCCATGTGTATATGTCAAATGTCAAATGCTAATAATATAAGAATACTGCTTTTTTTTCCCATATATATATATATATGGAGAAAAAGAATGGAGAATGCGGATAATAATAACTCGAATGGCTGCCAGAAATGCGGCTCCTTGGCGGCAGTCCTGGCCCGCGTGCGACTCGACTACGACTACAACCTGTCTCTGATTGCCGCCCGCGACGCAGAGCTGGAGAAATGGGACCAGCGGGAGCAGTGGTGGCGGACCCGGTGGAAGGACGCGGCGCATGAGGCTGACCGGGTGCAGGCGGAGCTGGTTGCGGCGCGGTCTGCATTGGCTGTCCTTGGTCACCGTGATGATGATGGGCCAGCCCTTGAACCAGTACCAGCACCAGCAGTACCAGTAACAGTAACAGCTGCTATTCCGCCGTCCCCGCCGCCCACGGCCCATGGCGATGAGGATGACGACACCGACAATGGTAAAGCGACCGCACACCATGAAGAGGAGGCCGACGTCCGAGCGACCGTCCGCGATCTCAAGGTACGGGAAGGGCAGCATTACATGGCATCGGATCAACCTGACAGCAGCTTAAAAAAGGCCCAGCTGGTGGCCCTGCAACGGCACGCCGAATCCCAAGCGGCCTCGCTGACCGCACAATCCCAGACGCACCGCGCGCTGGACGCCGATCTCCGTGCCGCCCACCGCACACTGGCCACCCGCACCGCCGAGCTTGCCGCCGCCGAATCAGCAGCAGCCGCCGCGCGGGACGCCGAGGTCCGTGCGCGCGCCGACCGCGACGCCCTCGCCAACGAGCTGGCGGGATCCCGCGCGGACTTGGCCGCCGCGACCGCCGCCAAGCGCGGAGCCGCACGCGAACTGGCTAAATTCGCGCGCCAGGTGCGTGATCTCGCGGCCGCGTACGAGGCCGCCGACCGCGACCGGGTGCGCGCGATCGCCGACCGAAACACGACCGCTGACGACGCTGAGCGGGCCGTCGCACGCGCGGCGGCGGACCGCGACTTGGCTCGCGCGGACGCGGATCGAATGCGGGCTGAAGTGTCGGCGGCCCGCGCCGATGCCGCAGCGACTACGAGAGAGATGGCGAACGAGGCCCGCGCGCGCGACAAGCAGTTGGCGGTCGCCGAGGCCCGGGTGATGGTGCTGATGGAGGAAGTGCAGCGGCGGCGGGACGCTCCTCCACCCGTGGCGCCTCCGCCAGTGATCGTCGCGCCGCCACCGCCAACCATGCAGCAGCACCTGGCGTCCAGCAGCAGCGAAATGCACGGCGATAACAACAACACCTGGGAGCAAGAAGCGCTGGCTTTACGCGACGAGAACGACGAGCTGGCGGGGATTGTGCGTGGGATGCGGGACGAAATGGAGCGCGTGGCCCGCGAGCACGCGACCGAGCTGTCGCAGGCCGAGGCCGCGGTCCGTGCTGCGTCGGCGCGCGTGGAGGAGCTGCAGATGCGGGCGGAAGCGGCCGAGCGACGGACGCGGGACACGGAACTGGACTTGGCGGCCATGCGCGACCGCGCCACGGCTTTGCGCCAGCAACAACCGCCGCCGCCTTCTGCGCTGTGGCAGGGCAGCGAGTGGCAGCAGGCGCACATGCCACCCACGACAATGTGGCCTCCGCCACCACCGGTTCAAGCACCTCCTCCTCAGCATGCTGCTGCTTCCGACGAGGCGGTGGCAGCCATCACGCGCCAGGCGCTACAGTACCACGCGCAGGCGGCCGATCTGCACGCGCGACTCCGGCAGGCGGTGGCAGACCGCGAGCGTGTGCTCGATGCAAGCAATAGCGTACGCGCCGAACTGGTTCGGGCCACGGCCAAAGTGGCGGCGCTCGAGGCGGCGGCAAGATTGAGGGTGGCAGTCGCGGCCGCAGGGGTGCAGACGGATCCCGTGGTGATCGCGACCATTGCCCGCGGCACCACTGCACGAACCAACGCTGCGGTGGCGTTGGCTGGCAGCAAGAAGACGAAAAAGGAGGCTATTGTCGTGGGCGCCGGGGCAGCACCGACGACTACTGGTGCCAAGACAGCAGCACCAAGACAGCAGCAGCTAGAGGCAGAAAAGAAGGACGCGCTCTTGCGGCTGCGCAAAATGGGCCTGCGCAATTGGAACGACAATCGCGACGATGCCGCCGCCGGCGAATGAAAGCCCTTCTTCCCGTTGGAATTTTTTAAAAACATAAAATGACAACCATTGCCCACCGCGTCAACACGATCCGCGACTCGGACCGGATCTTGGTGCTGGACAACGGGCAGGTGGCCGAGTACGACTCCCCTGCCGCGCTGCTGAGTAATCCCAGGAGCATGTTTACGCAGCTGGTCCGCGAGTCAGAGTCACACGCGGGCTGCTTTTCTTGATAGAGTACCACAAATATACAATTGTCGTAGTAGACGTTGTGTTCGTGTTTGTGTGTGTCGTGTGAGAATTTGGCGCAGGTGCAAGTGGTGGGACAAAGTCTGGGCGGAAATAGCCCAAACCGACGGTGACAACACACCAAGAACGAGAACAAATCAAGAACGCCAGTCCCGCTTCATGGAAGAGGGAATTTTCTTTTTTTTTTATTTCAAAAAACCAAGTCGTGCGGATTTATTTCAGGGGCAGCGGCGGGCTTCAAGCTCGGGTCCAAACTGTTGCCACCACTTGATCACGTCAATGTGGCCCTTGTAGCTGGCCTGGTGGGTGTACTTGAGCTCGAAGCCAGAATCACGCCACCAGTTGAGCACGTCGACGTGGCCATTCTCACCGGCCCAGTCCATGGCATGCACCGAGTACTTGAGTTCGAAGCCAGAATCACGCCACCACTTGAGCACGTCAATGCGGCCGTTCCAGCTGGCCCCGTCCATGGCCCACTGCGAGTACTTGAGCTCGAGGCAAGAATCATACCACCATTGCAGCACATTGATGTGGCCGTTTGAACTGGCCCCGTTCATGGCTTTCTCTGAGTACTTGAGGTCAAGGCCAGAAGCACGCCACCACTCGAGCACATCCACGTGGCCGTTCATGCTGGCCCAGTCCATGGCATTCTCCGAGTACTTGAGCATGAGGCCAGAGTCACACCACCAGTTGAGCACGTCGACGTGGCCGTTGTAGCTGGCGAAGTCCATGGCCCTGTACGAGTACTTGAGCTCGAAGCCAGAGTCACACCACCAGTTGAGCACGTCGACGTGGCCGTTCTCACTGGCCCGGTCCATGGCATAATCCGAGTACTTGAGCTTAAGGCCAGAGCTGCGCCACCAGTTGAGCACATCGACGTGGCCGTTGTAGCTGGCGAAGTCCATGGCCCTGTACGAGTACTTGAGCTCGAAGCCAGAGTCACACCACCAGTTGAGCACGTCGACGTGGCCGTTCTCACTGGCCCGGTCCATGGCCCAATTCGAGTACGTGAATGGCAACCCAAGGGAGTGTTGCACCTGCAGCGCCTCAACCAACCCCAGCTCGCTTGCCCTATTGGGCGACAGGGACCATGCACAACGGAAAATAGCCATGACCACGTCTGGCGCGTCGTCGCGCAGCATGACGCGGGCATATTGAACCAGTCGGCTTCGATGTGCATGGGCAGCTGCCAGAGATTCTTTGGACAATTGTTTGTACTCGGGCTCTGGACAGCGGTCCTCCGTGGCGTCCTCGAGCACAGCATACGCGAGGATGCGGTTGATGACGTGGACGTTGAGTTTGGCGTGAGACGAGGTGCTTGTCATGTTGGTGGGCAGCGAGAGATGTGAGGCCCAAGACCACGACTTCCAAGCACACGAAGGACAAGAAAAAAGAAGAATAAAAAATAAAAAAAATAAAAAAAAATGACAACAACAACACTCCTGCCCGATGACTACCGTCCGCACGACGCAATTCACCGCGTTTCTCTGCTCAAGCACCCGTCGGCGACCACTCGGGGGCTGGTTCTGCTGGTGGCCATTCACAACGACCTGGGAACGCGCGTTTCTCGCGACGCAGTGGCCATTGACGTCGCGTGGACGTGGCCGGCGCACGTGCGCGCGTCGGACTACACGCTCCTTCACGGCGGGAACGCGGCTCACGTGACGCGGTTTCGGGCCGAGGGGGTCGACGTGTCGCAGTTTGACACCACACGCGTCGTGGTGCCGCTGGTGCATCGCAGCCATGCGTCTACGATGGTAGGCGCAGCAGCGACCGCCAGCCGCAACAACCGCGTCAAGACCTCCAAGAGCTGGGCGGCCGCGACCGACGACGCGCCCGCCGTGGGCATGCTCCCATTTGCGACCTTGACGGTCATGGTCACCCCAACTCCACTTGCGCGCCTGGACGGAGTGTGGGCCGGCCCCCTCCGCGACGACTGGATCTTGCCGCTGCGAATTGAGTGGGCAGACGACAAATTGCAGCTGTACCGGCCATTTGTGTCGCACAGCGGCGCGTCGTCGATGGTGCTGGTGCGCGAGCCGCCGGCATTCGATGCGACTCCACTGGGATCGTCCATTTGGGACGCGGCGATCGTGCTGGCGGCGTACTTGACTTCATTGAATGAGAGCAAGACACTGGTGCCCCGGAACGCGACCGTGATTGAGCTGGGCGCTGGGTGCGCGGCGCTGGCCCGGCTGTTGTCGACAAGCGACCCGAGCTCGGACGCGGCCTCGTGGAAGCACGTGCTGACTGACCTGCCGGACGTGCTCGAGTACATGCAAGCGAACGCTCCGGCGGGCGCCACCTGTGCATCGTGGGCGTGGGGCGACCCGATCCCTGCCGCGGTGATGGATGCCGTTGGTGCTGCACCGATCGCGGATAAGGAGCAAAGACCTGTGGCAGTGATTGGTACCGACATTCACTACAACGAGGCGGCGCATCCGGCGCTGCTATCGACGCTGGCGGACTTGGTGACGCGGTGGCCGGCGGCACCGGTGGTGATGGCGTTCAAGCGGCGATCGGGGGCGGGAGAGGAGCAGTTTATGAACGCGTGGGCTCGGACCATGCGGTCAGTGGGTCGGACGGAGCGGCCGGTGGAGGTGGTGGCGCGGTGGGGCGAGGTTTTTGTGGTTGCCAGTTTTTTTTGACGCGTCATGAATATGATCAGGTATGATCAGGTATGACCTGGCACTGGCACGACGCGCCGAGTCGTGACGCGCAGTGCGGGGGGAGGGAGGACTGTTGAGATTCATGCCGCTCTCGATTATACGCCACTTGCCGTGGATCGCTTGCTGCGTCGACATCTCTCTCTTTGAGCAGTTTCTTCAGGAAACTTTTTTTTTTAAATTTAACACAAACCTCAACCTCAACAACAACGCAACAATGACTGCCCCTCATTCCCGGTCCAAGGGATCCAGTAACAGTAACAACAGCAACAGCAACAGCAAGGCAACCAAGTCGCCGCTCGCAGACCTGCACGCCAAGTACCGTGCGTCGCTGGACCAGTTGTCGGCCATCTTTCCCGACTGGTCACAAGACGATCTGGTGGTGACGCTCGAGGAGGCACAGGGCGACCTGGAGACGGCCACCGTGCGCATCTTGGAAGGTACATACATACATACATGATAGTTGTTTATATTTTGTGTGCTTGATCGTGCCATCCCTTTTTTAACCGTCGGCCATGGCGGCCATGACGGCCATTGCTGTTGATGGTCAACAATCAAATCAGCACTGCACCTATACTCTCACTCACGCATATCATACAATACAGGACACGCAACCCGGTGGGCAGAGGCACCGACCGCGCAGGCAAAGGCAGCAAAGAAGGCCGAGCGCAAGGCCGCGGCCCCATCCGCTGGCTTGTCGTACGCGGACCTCCAGCGGGTCGGAGGGGCGGCCCCGTCGACAAGCTCGTCGTTCGCATCGTCGTCGACTCGCGGTGGACGTGGTGGGAGCCGTTTCGGTGGCCGTCAGGATGGAGGTCAGGCGCGTGGTGCGCCCCGTGACCGGCCGGCGCGGGGTGGCAATGCTACTTCTTCTTTGGGTATGAGCTTTTTTTTTTTCTCTTTTCTTTTCTCTATTGATGATGATGATCAGCTGCCACTGTCTGTCACTGTCTCCCTGTCTGTCTATCTGTCGACGTGTATTGAATGAGGGGGCAGCACAGACAGTGACGTTGATCATCTCAGTCAAAGTGCATATCACGATCATCAACTCAACTCACAACACAAACAATCCATCAAAAAAAAGGCGCTTCCTCCTCGCACGATCAGTCTCTTGCCGCTGCCGGAGCCACGGACGACTTTGCCGCCAACTGGGCGTCGGACGCGCCTGCCGCTGCTCCTGTCGCCGCTACGGACGACTTTGCCTCTAGCTGGGCGGCCGATGCTCCCGCCGATGCTCCCGCCGATGCTCCCGCCGAGCCCGCAGCCGAACCCGACTTTGCCACCAGCTGGGCCAACGATGCTCCCGCTGCCGAGCCTGATTTCGCGTCTGCTTGGGCGTCGGGTGGCGGTGCCGCCCCACCGTCGCCGCCACGCAAGCGCTCGCCCAGTCCCGCTCCCCACCACAGCCACCACCACCAGGCGTCGCCCCCACAAAAGTCCCGCGCTGCCCCCGTCAAGCTCGGATGGAACGGCGTGTCGGCCACTGCTGGCGCTTCGCCCGCGACCACGGCCTCGTCCGCCAAGGCCACCCCGGCGACCGGCGGCGCCAAGCCCAAGTCCACCTGGGCTCAGATCGCCAAGCCCGCTGCCCCCGCGCCCGCCCCTGTTGCCGCCGCCGCCAAGCCCAAGGCTGCGCATGCTCACGCTGCTCACGCTGCTTCTCGCGCCGCGCCTCCGGCTGCCGCCCGTGCTGCAGCTGCTGCTGCGCCGCCGGCTCCCGAGTCGGACTTTGACTTTGCCGCCAGCTGGGCGGCTGATACCCCGGCCGAGCCCGCGGCCTCCGCTTCCTCGCGGTCGCCGTCGCGTGGCCGCTCGCCCGCGCCCAAGCCGATCTCCGGCGCCGTGACCGAGCCCGAGCCCGTGCGCGTGCCCTCGCCCACCCGGTCCATGTCGCCGTCGCGCGAGTCGGCCCGCCCGCGGTCGCCGAGCCCCTCGGCCGCTGCCCCCGTGTCCCCGTCGACCCGCCCGATCTCGCCCCGGCCCCGCTCGCCGTCGCCTCCCCCGGCGGCCACCGTGTCCAAGGCCGCGTCGCCCCGCGCCACCCCCAAGACCGCGCCGTTGTCGCCCAAGCACCCGGCCGAGGCAGTCGTGATGCCATCGCACGTTGGCGCCATTCCCAAGCTCGGCGTCAAGTTTGGTTCGCTGCACCTCGAGGAGCAGCAGCAGCACCAGCAACACCAGGAGGCTGCCGTCAGCGCGCCGGCTGTGGCCGCTCGCTCGCCGTCGCCCAAGCCCAAGGCCGCCCCCGCTGCTCCTGCCGTGGCCGCCACTCCCGCGACTACGACAGCTGCGTCTACCACCACCACCGCTGCGGCTACTGCCGCCGCTGCGGCTGCCGCTGCCGCTGCTGCTCAGCAACAGCAAATGGCCGCCCTTGCTGCCGCGTACGGCGGGTACGGAATGGGCTACCCGTTCAACATGGCCGGCGCCACTCCCGGCGCGAACCCCGCCGCTGCTGCCGCGTCCACCGGCGCGCCCGGCCTTCCCGGCATGGACATGGCCGCGGCTGCCGCGGCTGCCGCTGCCGCCAACCCGTTCTACGGCGGCGGCTACGGCATGATGGGCATGGGTATGGGTATGGGCGGTACCCCGACCGACCCCTACGCCGGATTCTACGGCGCGGCGGCTGCTGGCGGCGGTATGCCTGGCGCTGACCGCGGTTTCGTGATGGGCGGTCCCGCTGGTGCGGCCACTGATGGGTCAGCTGGCGGCGCTCAGGCCGGTGCGGCTCAGGCCGGCGGTGCGACGTCCCAGCAACAGCAGCAGCAGCAGCAGCAGGCTGCGGCGGCTGGATACATGCAAGGATTCCCGGGATACTACGGGTTCCCCGGATACTACGGCATGCAGTTCAACCCGCAGCAGTTCCACCCGGCGGCCGCTCCGCAGCACCAGGCCGCCATGTACCAGGTTCGTCTGAGTTTTTTTTGTTTTTTGTTTTTGTTTTTGTTGTGATCGCTGGTATATTGACACTTTTGGATATAGCAATACTACAAGTACATGCAGCCCGGCTCGACGATGCCCACTGGCCCGCAGCCCGGCGCCCAGCAGCCCGGTGCCACTGGCGCGACTTCTGGTGCGGCCGGCGGCAAGCCCACGGCCGGCGCCGCGACCGGCGGCTACTACGACGACCACAGCGCGTACGGCAGCGCCAGCCACCACCACGGGTCGGCCACGTCGTCCGGCGTTGCGTCGGGCGCCGCGCAAGGTACCGGATCGGCCCCGGCGGCCGGTCAACAGCAGGGTCAGCACGGCGGCCACCACACCGCGCACCACCATGCCGGCGGCGCGGGTGCCCAGCAGCACCAGCATGCCGCGGCGGCCACGCACGCTCAGCTGCAGCACCACCAGCAGCAGCAGCAGCAGGCGTACGGCGCGTATGGAACCACGTGGTACCCGCAGCAGCAGCAGGCTGGACAGCAGCAGGCGGGCCAGCAGCAGGCGGGCGCGGGCGCCAAGGCCGCGTACGGCGGCGGGTACGCGGCGGCTGGCGGACAGCCCCAGGGCCAGCAGGGTCACCAGCAGCAGCAGCAACAGCAGCAGCAGCAGCAGTACGGCCGGCCGGCGTACGGGTGGTCGCACCAGTGAGTTTTTGGTTGGTGCTTATTATATATTGACTTTTTCGTGGAAAAATGAAACAAAACAAAGTCGGCGGTGTTCATGATCATTTCAATTTGGTGCGAAATTCGCATAATTTCAGTGCAATTCCTTGGTTTTAGTTTCGAGAGCAAAAGCAGGAAGGTAAACAAATGTATTCGATCCAATTAAACAAAAACGGACAGGCTGTCCTCGTGCTGCCTCCACAGGGCGCGACTGATTTACTCGTCAACTATTGTAAAATAAACGAGGTGAGATCGGCAAGTGAGCGATCACAAAAAAACAAAAAACAAAAAATAATAGATAAAGCACGTACAATCGTACTCGTCATCGTCGTACGAAGCGCGCGACGTCTTCTTGACCACCACCAGACCATGGATCGGGTGGCGCTCGAGCTTGTGGCCCTTGGCCGGCTTGACCAGCTTTCCCTTGGTCGGGTGGTGCAGAATCGTGTGCGTGCCGTGCACCTCCTTGACCATCTTGCCGTGCTTCGGGTGCTGCACAATCACGGTGATTGCCTTTTGCCCGGCCGCAAAGTCCTCATCTGATCATTTTTTTTTTCAAGTGAGATCGCGCGCAAAAGTGACGGGATCGGTGCTAAAAAAAAAGCAGTACCATCGAACTCGTCGTCGTCGTACGAGTGCTTGGCCGCGGGCTTGGCCTTCTTGGCTCCCTTCTTGGCTCCCTTCTTG
>MU624831.1:0-21430 GCA_025349905.2 Blastocladiella britannica
GGGCGGTGGCGAGGGCGGACATGGTAATTTTTTGAATTTTTTTTGAATTGCACGGTGGTGCAGGAAAAACAAGGACTGAAGAATTCCATTGGCGATAAAACGGACGTTTTGTTCCACTTCACTTCCATCACTGATTCCAACACCTGAACTCTGTTCAGTGCGCAGCCGTGAAGAGTAAGATGCTTTTACAAGGCAGCGGCAGCGGCAGCGGCCACCATAGCGGCGGCAACGCCCCACTTGGGCGCGCCAGTAGGAGCGGCAGCGTTACCGAGCTTGACCGACGCGGTTGGGATCGCAGTCGGGGTCACCACGACCGTCAGGGTGGTGGTGGAGGTGGTGCGAGTGGCGGTTGCCGAACCCGACGTGGACGCCGACGCGGATGTCGTCGCGGTGGACGCGGTCAGAGTGCCCGAGCCGCCCTGAATGGCAATCTGGCCAGTGTACTTGTAGGTGGAAGTCGGCTGGTTCGCCCACTGCCACTGAATGGCGTAGTCCGCGGCGTTGGCGATGCCGGCAGGAATCTGCCAGTTGAACGTGCCCTGCTCAGCGGCAGCGTTTCCAAGCGTTTGGACGGGTGTCATATTGTTGGGGTTGCCGTTGACCTGGGTACGCAGTACGCGTGGATGGATTGGTGGTTAGTTTTTCCAAATTAGTCCAAGTCAAGCATCCGGTGGCGTGCATGTCAGTTGTTTTTCCTTACATGGACCGCTGTTTTTTCAACGTAAAAACCAATAAAAGATAGTGACCTTCATGAGCACCAGCTGACCAACAGTGCCGGCGGGGACAGCCGTGTCGGCGGGGTTGGAGGTCCAGGTGATGGCGACGGTGGAGCCAGCTTTCCACGTCCCGGTCGGGGTGTTGAGCTGCACCTGCACGGCAGAGGCGCACAGGGCGAGCGCGGCGAGGGCGAGGAGGGTGGACTGCATTTTTTCTTTTATTTAGTTCTATTCTATGAGGACGGGAGGTTGAAAGATTAAAGGACCTGCTCTCGTTGTTTTGTGTTTGGCGCGTACAGCATGACCGCGGCTTGGGCTTGCTTGCCAAATTTTCGATTACGTTGGCTCCGGTCTCTCTCCAAGCCCGTACAAGACAGGCAATA
Source organism: Blastocladiella britannica (assembly GCA_025349905.2). NCBI lineage: Eukaryota > Fungi > Blastocladiomycota > Blastocladiomycetes > Blastocladiales > Blastocladiaceae > Blastocladiella > Blastocladiella britannica. Next base: position 1,100 of record MU624831.1, read on the forward strand.
CACGACGATCTGTTTCCTTTATCCTGGGTAAACCATCTTGAATCCATGAGCGATCACCACCACCAACCTGACTTGGCGGCCGACGACAACGATGACAATCTTGACACGTCATCATCAGCGACTACTGCGACGGCTACAGCAGCCGGCCTCCGTGCGCGTCAACCCGTCATTGACCGTCTGCGAGCACACGACCCCGTCTCGGGCGGCCGCGGCGCCGCCAGCCAGCGCAAATTGGCCGCAGCGGCGGCGGCAGCTGGTACTTCGGAAGACTCGGACACGACAGGGTGGCCAGCGTCCGACACGGCCCGGTCTGGTGGCGACGATGCCGATGCCGATGCCGAGGGCGACGATCGAACGGGCGGTGCTCAAGGCGGCGACAGCCCGCCGGTGCAGCTGCTAGCCGACGCGCCGACCTCGCAGCGCTGGCGCAACTGGTGGGTGCGCACCACTTGGACGCTCATCATGATTGCCGCGTTCTTTGTGATCTTGCTGTCGGGCCACGGGTGGGCCGGGATGCTGGTGGTCCTGCTACAGCTGGCGGTGTTCCGGGAAGTGATTGCGATTGCCCATGTCCCGTCCAAGGAACGCAAGCTGCCGTGGTTCCGGCTCATCAACTGGTACTTCCTGTTTGCGACCAACTACTTTTTGTACGGCGAGTCGGTGCTGCAGCATTTCGCGCACCTGATTCCGCCGTTCCTACTGCCGTTCGCGTCGCACCACCGGTTCATCTCGTTCCTGCTGTACTGCGTGGGCCTGGTGTTTTTCGTGCTCAACCTCAAGAAGGGGTTTTACAAGTTCCAGTTTGCGCAGTTCGCCTGGACGCACATGGCACTGCTGCTGGTGGTCGTGCAGTCGCATGCGATCATTAACAACATTTTTGTATGTTTTTCCTTTTTCTTTTGTCCATGATCCATATTCATTCTTCGAGATTTACAGGAGGGAATGATTTGGTTCGTAGTGCCGTGCAGCTTGGTGATTGCCAACGACGTATTTGCCTACATTTGTGGATTCTTCTGGGGCAAGACTCCGCTCATCAAGCTGTCGCCCAAAAAGACGTGGGAGGGGTTCATTGGCGGTGCTCTCATGACGCTACTGTTTGGTTTCTTTGTACGTTTTCTTTACTTTGGCCAATGTCTCTGTATTCATGTAAAAAAACATATAGTCGGCATGGGCCCTGATCCAGTTCCCATACTTTATTTGCCCGGTGCAAGACCAGCTCGGCATGAGTTTCTGGTCGGATGTGCAATGCACGCCCAACCCGGTGTTTTTGCCCAAGACCTACGTCTTACCCGTAAATTTCGTACGCGCACACTCATTTTCTCTTCTCTGAATGTGAAGAAAAGACTCATGAACAAAGATATTGTACAGCCCCTCCTCGGCTCCCAGTCAATCCGACTCCCGCCATTCCTGCTGCACACGCTGGTGCTGTCACTGTTTGCGTCGTCGATTGCGCCGTTTGGCGGGTTCTTTGCGTCGGGTGTGAAGCGCGCGTTCAAGATCAAGGATTTCGGAGACACGATCCCGGGCCACGGCGGCATCACGGACCGGTTCGACTGCCAGTTCATGATGGGCACGTTCTCGTTCATTTACGTGACCACGTTTGTGGGGCGGATCGGCGCCGCCGACGTCTTGCAGCGGGCCATGGTGCTGTCGACGAGCGAGCAGATGATGGTGTTCCGCGGAGTGGCCGAGATGCTGCGCGACTCTGGCGCGCTCGAGGGCGCCGCCGCGGACGCGTGCATTGCCGCCGTGTCGGGGATTTTTTGATATGTATTTGACTTTTCGTGTGACCGATTCTTGCGTCATCGTATACTCGCGCATGTACTTTAAAAAGACGCGTATCCTAAAAAGCTCTCTTTCGTCGCATTGCACGCGTCTTGACAACGAGAAAAACGAGAAAAAAATGACTGCCCCCGCTACCACCCGCGCTCGGTCGGTCTCGCCATCGCGTAATGGAACAGCAGCAGACGAGCCGCCGGCCAAGCGCGCACGCGTCACCAAAGCAGACAACGAAGATTTCGCGCCGCCAGCGCCGCCGCTTCCGCGGACCGGCGAGTACGACGAGGCCACACTGGCCGCCTCGTTCGCCGACGGCCTGCTGACCGACGCGACCATCTCGTCCCTGGCCGCGTCGTTCGCGTCCTCGGGGCCGTACCTGCACTCGGTGGTCCCCGCGCTGGTGCAACCGGACCTGCTGCGCACCGTGCGCGACGAAATCGTGACCGCGCTGCACTTTACCGAAAAGGAGACCGACATTTACAAGGTCAACCAGACCGGCGACCTGGCCAACATTGACGGCCTTCCCGACAATGAGCGCGCGCAATTGCGCACCATCCACCGGCTGCGCAACGCGCTGTACTCGGCGACATTCCGCGATTTCGTGTCCAGGGTCACCAACTGCGGCCCACTGTCCGGGTCCAAGCAAGACATGTCCATCAACTCGTACCGGCAGGGCTGCCATTTACTCAACCACGACGACGTGATTGGGTCGCGCCGCGTGTCGTACATCTTGTACGTGCCGCGGCCCGACGAGGAGTGGCGACCAGAGTACGGCGGCGCACTCGAACTGTACCCGTGCATCAAGTCGGGGACTCCTGCCAACGACCCGACAGTAGTGGTTCCGCCCGCGTTCAACCAGTTCATTTTTTTCACCGTGCAGCCGGGGTACTCGTTCCACTCGGTCCAGGAAGTCGTGGTGCCCAAAGACCGGCTCTCGATCTCGGGGTGGTTCCATATTCCGCAGCGCGGCGAAGAAGGTTACAATCCCGACGGGCCCGAGCTGGCTGAGCTCGCGGGTACTGCCTCTTTGGATCAGCTTGAGGATGTACGCTTTTTTGTTTCTCCATTTTCGTTATATGATCGCACGACTGATGTACCTGCATACGATACAGGATAACGCCCAAGACCTCGAATTCCCATTCGCGGATCTGACTGCGACTCCGGAAACGACCGCGACTGATGAAGTGGAAACTGACCAAGACGCGATGGCGCTCACGGCCGCGGACCGCGCGTACCTGGCCGAGTACGTCAACCCGTACTACCTCCAAGACGCGAACTTGGCCAAGGTGAACGAGTCGTTCGTCGAGAACGGGTCGATTCAAATCACGTCCTTTTTGGCCAAACCGGTCGCGGCAACCCTGCAGCGGCACCTGGTGGCAGTGGACGCGTACGACACGGCCCTGGCGGGCAAGTTGGCGATGGCGCACGGGACGGGCGAGCGCGACGGGTGGACCGTGCAAGGTTCTCCCGTCAAGCACCGGTACGCGCGACTGGCCGACAGCAACCCTCTGGCACTCTCTGACGTGGCAGAGGGCTCTGACTTGGCCGCCCGCACCACGCTGCACGGCGTGCGCGCCCTGTTTGCGTCCGCGGCATTTGGCCGGCTGCTGTACCAAGTGACGGGTTCGGCCCCAACGCGCGCCCGTGGCCACGTCCGCAGGTTCCGCGCGGGCCTCGACTACACGCTGGCCACGTTCCGGTCCGGGTCCGAAGTGCTGGACGCCACGTTGGCGCTGACTCCATCGCACCCGGTATGGGCCGACGGCGCCCGCGGCGGGTACGAGTGCTACGTGGCGCCCGACGAGTCCAACGACGATCCTGCCGTGTACCGCAAAGCCAAGGGCGGCGACGACGATGCGGCTCTGCTGACGGTGCCTGCTGGGTGGAACGTGCTTAACTTGGTTCTGCGCGACGCGAAAGTCATGCGGTTCGTCAAGTACGTCAGCGCGTTGGCGCCGAGTAGTCGGTGGGACGTAGCGTTCGAGTACTTGGTGGCCGAGGAGGAGGAGGACAGGGAGGATGCCTCGGCCGAAGGCGATGAGTGATTTTTGTTATTCGTAGGTGTATTTAGCAATCAATAAATAATAGTCGTCTTTTTTACGAAAGGATCGGAAGGAACTGGAGGATAAGAGGTGTGAGTAAGTTGAAGAGAAAGAAGGGAACAGGGGACAACGCACATTGCCAACGATCGCTAACGGAATGTCGAACGTGTCCTTTTTAATGGTGAACGAGAACGCGCACGGGATCGGCGTCCGTGTTGGCGAGAGTAAAGTACACGTCGACAGCATGGACGACTGCGAATTGTCGAACGAAATGGCGGCAAAGAGCTCCCTATTTTTCTGAATGTCAGTGAACATCACTGGTGTAGCAAAGGATTAGTAACGAACCAGTAGGATACAGCCGACTCGTTGTCCATGAGCTCCCAGATATACGTCTTCTTGGCAAAGATCTGGTCCTTGGTCCACATGGTCAACAGACTGAACTCTTTCCCGACCAGCGCAATCTCGCCCGTCCGCCGCCACACGACCGTGGGTGTTCCCGAAAACGAGATCAGCTTTTCGTATTCGAGCAACGTTCGCTGGAAACACTTTTCGGCAAAGATCAGGTCCTCCTCCGTCAGGCCCATTACCAGCGCAATAAACGACGGCCGGAACTTGTACATGGCGCGGCAAATGCGCGTCATTTCGTCCTTGCCCATTCTGCCAAGTCCATTTCCATGAGTATAACTAAAAAGAGGAAAGGGAAGACAAACGCACGTCGATTTAATGTACTCGACCAGGTAATGGTACCCCTCGGTGTAGTTGTACGGCGCAGTGACTGACGCATACACGGCCTGGGGCGTCGTGAGCTTGCGCATGGGCCGCATCGACGGCGACGTCCCCAGCAACTGCATCGCCTGGCTCTGCCACGCGTGAATCGCCGATGGGTGCTGCATGGTGGCCATGGCCATGCCGGTGGCCAACATCGGTGCGCCTGTCGATCCCGCCAGCGCCGCCAGGTCGCTGCCGCCGCCGTGCATTGCGGCTGCCGTGCGCGGGTGCGAGTGATGGTGGTGATGGTGGTGTTGGTTGTGATGATGGTGTTGCTGTTGTTGTTGCTGTTGCTGCTGCTGATGCGAGAGGTAATGGTGTTGCGGCTGCTGCTGCATCGACATGGGCGCCGGTGCGCCGGGATATTGCGCAGAGAGACCGTGCAAGCCCGGAGGCGACAAAAACCCTCCCAGCGGCGATGAATCGGCTGTCGAAGGAAGCATGCTCGACAAGAACGCGTACTCCAGGCTGGATGCTTCCGAGGAAAAGTGAGGCAGAGCCTGGCTCGCTGCTGCATGTAGCGGTTGCTGTTGGCCAAGGCCGTGGACCGCCGGCATGAGCGGCGGGCCGCCAGGGTGCAAGAGGTCCAGCGGTACGGTTGCGAGCGGCTGGGTGCCATGAGGATGCGTCATTAGCGCTGGACCGCCGAAGCCGAGTGCAGCAACTGGAGCCGTTGGGCCAGACGTGGGCGAGGACGGGGAGCTCGCTGCTGATGCGGCTATATTTTTTTTGTGCACTTCGATCAAGAACCATTCTCTGTAAAAAATAGAGAGGATTGCATACCGCTGAATCCTGCAGGCGGTACAGTGGCGAGTACTGCCGTAGAGCCAAGAGAAAAAATGTCAGGGATTTCCAACGAAAGAGAACACTCTACCAAAAAAATTACGTACGTTCGCTGGGTGTATCTCTCAAGTACTTGGCCTTTTTACGTGCTCCGTCCGCGCACGTCGCGCCCAAGTTTCGCTTCACGCATCGCAAGCACGGCCGGGCTGTGTTCATCAACATTTGGAGTGATCCATTTCCATTTTCAAAACCTGAATCGCACACACCATCGTCGCATGTCAAGTGCGCCTTTTGGCAGTGATTGCATGCCCGCACGGCCTTCTAATGGGGTGGATCGCGTCCGAAAAAAATCAATATTTTTTTTCCTTCAAGCGCACAACATTAAGTAAAATGACCTTTTTTCGACGACCAGACTTTGATTCGCTCGACTCGGACGCCATGAGGGATTCCGTGGAATCGGCCATGTCAAAGTTATCTGTAGCAGCAGTTGGCTGCTCTGGCGGTGGTGCAGCGGTGGTCGGAATGCCTGTGGCGGACGCGAGAAAAGGTCCCGCGCTCAAGAACGGGTTGGTCAGGGCCAGCTCGTTGGGATAGTTCGATGACGGTAGGTAGAGCGACGACAATGACGATGGCGGGAGCAGCGGTGACGTCGTATCGGAGGCCAGTCCCTGGGCTTCATCATTCTGGCTGCTGCCGCTGTCGCGGTAATTGTGGCCCTCCATTCGCTTAATAGCCTTGGTGGGTGCGGAAAGGGTCGGGATTAGGTTGTGTTGCCTTCTCGGAGGTGGTCGGAAGAGCGTTGTTTTAGCGGATTCTCACACACAACAAACACGCTTTACACCATTTGATCCAACACTTCAAAAGAAAACAGGGAACCAATGAAGAAGGGCATGCGTATATTTTGTATGTTATAATTAAAAAGAAAGGGGACGAGGATAGGGGGGACGAGGAAGCGAAGAAGATTAAGTGAGGGGTGGGGTGGGGGGATAGGGATTAGCGTTAAAAAAGTGGAGGGAAAATACAGTGCTCGAGGAAATAAGGGCAAAGAAAAAGAAAAGAAAAGAGTAGCACACAAAAACCAAAAGAAATAATGAAATTACTCACTGGAGACGCTGATCACCGTCAAGCGGTGCCTGGCCCTCGCGGCGGCGGTGCAGCTGGTACATCTTGGATACAGCGTCGCGCACTTTCGACATGGAGTTCTCGGGCTGCACGCGGCGCAGCAGGTTAAGCAGCGTGCCACGCTCCGAGTCGGTCAAGAACGACAAGCCCGTCAAGCACGCCTCGCACCAGCCCGGGAACTCGGCCGGGAAGATATCGGCCAGCAGCTTGATGATCTCAATCACCGTCGTGTGGTCGTCCTCATGCACGCAGTCGACAATGCGCTTGGCAAGTGTGTGCAGCAGAATCACATGCCCAAACGGCAAAATCACCTCATTGCGCAGGTACGCCACGTCCACGCCGCGGGCGCGGCACCGCTCGGCACAGTCTGGGTGCGCAAAATTGAGCACGCCATTGATAAACACCAGGATCGACCCCACGGCACGGTGGTTGGTGGAGCTGGCCAGCGACGTGACCGTGAACCGCATGAAATCGGCCATGACCGGGCGCCACGACAGTACCGGGCCGGGCAGCGACGTGACGGCCGAAACGAGAATGCCGTGCAGCTCGTCCACCTGCTCCCAGCTCTCGTCAAAGCCCGACGCGCTGCACTTGGACGCTGTCACCAGCGCAATGGTCTGCACCAGGTGCATCAGCTGCGACTGCCACTGCAGGTTGGCAACAAAGTTGGACAAGATGTGAATGGCCACCCACTGCCAGCACGAGAACTGCGTTGCCGAGTACTGCGACTCGACCAGTCCAATCACGCGCTCCAGCTGCTCGGCGCGGTAGTGCTTCACCAGCTCCTCGCCAAAGGACCACCGCAGGACCTTGGCAATGCCCTCGGTCACCGTGTCGTCCGTCCCATGGACATTAAGCAGCTGCACCAGGTACGGCCAGAGTGCATCCACGAGCGCGAGCCCTGGGTGGCCGGACTGAGAGTGGACCACTGGCATGCCCACCGCCTTGAGCATGGTCGCCAGTCGGTTGAGGGCCGAGCGGATGCGGCGCTGGTTGTTGGTCGCCGGGTCCAGCTGGGCAATGAGTGGGGTGGCAAACTGGTGCAGTAGCTCCGTCATTTGCTCGACCGGTGCGTGGGCAATGATGGTTGAGATGGCGCTCACCACATCTTCGGCCTCGTCGCGCGGGAGCGTGTCCAAGTTGGACACGTAGAACGGGTACAGGCCAGGGAGATAGGTGTTGAGCTTCTCCTTGAGATCAATCGACATGTACTTGAGCGTCTTGGCCGCGCCTCGCGTCAGGTCGCTGTCTGCAGGGTCAAACGACTGCGAGACGAGGCCCATGGCCGGGGCGATAAACTGCGGTTGGTTGAGCATCCACGGCGAGTATGAGCCCAGGACGGCCATGATGGCCAGGCGGATCTTGGCGTGCAGCGGGAACAGCTGTGGGAGGGCCGTGAGCACCGCGTGAATGTACTGGGCTGCTTCTGGAAGCTCGATCGACCCGCGCGAGACGGACCGCAGCGCCGCCAGCACCGACTCGGCATCCTGCCACGAAGCGGCAATCGCCGCGGGTTGCTGCTGCATCACCTCGCCCAGCATGCCCACGAGCTGGCCCAGCACGCGCTGCGGGCCCAGCACCGCAAAGCAGTCCTTGAGCAACGTGGCCATTTGGTACCGGAAATCGCCAAAGTCCTCGCGCTCCTTGGCCGTCCACGCAGCCGACTCGGCGTCGGGTGGGTACTTCATTTGGTGCACCAGCACCGTGACCAGCCGCTCAAAGATGGGGAGGAACGGTGCCGGGTCCACGCCGGTGTCGGTACCAATGGGCGTGCCGTAATCGTCCACGAGGTCCTCCTCGTTCAGCAGGTCGTTGGCCAGGTCCATCCACACGTCAAAAGTCGGGTTGAGCGCCTCCAAGTGCGGGAACTCCATCACCGAGAGCAGGTGCTGGAGAAGCGGCAAAAACGGCACGGGGTCCTCGATCATGCGGCCCATGCAGCCCAGGCAGGCGGCGCGCAAGAGCCGAATCACCACCACGGCCAGTTCCTCGTCGTCGCGCGCCTCTTGAATCATGGCTGGCGCGGCTTGCATCAGCAGCGGGAGTGCCGCGTTGACAATGGCCTGGCCCGTCTGGGTCATGTTGCGAATGTCGTGGGTGGCATATTCAAAGATCGAGGCGATGATGGACGCGGCGGCATCGGCCATTTGGGCGTTGCCGAGAGCGCCAAACGCGGTAGTGATCATGTTGGACTGCACCACCAGGTGCAGCGGGATCGAGTCGGTCTCCATCCACGCGTCGAGGCACACGAAAATCTTTGCGCGGCGGTCGGCTACGGCGGTTGCGCTTGCCTGGTCGAGGTAGTGCAGCAGCATTTGGAACACGTTGGCGCCGTTGGCCTGGAGCAGGTCCGACGACCGCTCCGTGTACTCCGAGTGGGTCAGGAGCTTGTGTGCGCGTTCGAGCTGCTGTGGGAGCACCGTGAGGAACTCGAGCAAGATCGGGACCAGTTCGTCGCTGGTGGTGAACCGGCCGGCCATGTCGCCCACGGCGTTGGTCCAGTTCGGGACGTGGATCGCCATTTCGGCCAGGGCCAGGCACAGCTGCGTGATCATGGGCGCGGTGAGGCGCGCGTACGGGTTGTCGGAGAGCACCGAGAGCAGTGTGAGGCGCAGCTGCGAGGCGTGGTCCTCGGGCAGCTTGTAAAGATCGCGCGCGACCTTGTGGCGGACGATTTGCGCTGCCAGCAGCCGTGCGGGCGAACCAGGTGGGAACTGCGGGTCGGTAGGTGCTGCCTGGATAGCGGTGATGGCCACGTTCCAAGCGCCGTCCTATCAATTTTTATGTATATCAGCGTGCGTCCCTGTGTCTGCGTGGGCGTACTTGGCTGAGGCTCAAGGGGTAACAATGTGACAGTGGACAGTACAGTGCGCTGGAAATTCTGCAGCCATTCGTTGGCGCTTTGGCGCGAGGCCTCGTTGGCGGCCTGGCTGTAGAGCGCAGCCACGGCTTGGAGATAGTCTGGCACTTGTGTCGCCATTATTGTAACTTGGTCGCTGGTGGGCAGGTAAACGCTAGCTATACTCGCTTGCTAAAGGTATACAGCAAGCAAGGCGGACGCTGGTGGTGAAGCGAGGTTGATCGCTCGCGAAAAAGAGCTAGAACAAGACAAGAAGGCGCGGCGGCTGACGACAGGTCACGGGAAGTCACGGGAACATGGATTTTTTCCCGCCCAATTACACTTGCAAAATCGAATCCTCGAGCTCGAGCTCGAACGGTAATAATCCGATACATAGTATATACAATGCGCCCGACTCAATCTGCCGCTGGCTCTGCACTGTACGAGTACAGCGCCGATCGCGCGTTCCTCGCCGTGGTGCAAAAGATTGCCGATGCCGAGCGCATCACGCTCTGGCGCACTGCCGACGCGTCCGTCATTGTCGACCACACCCCACCGGAGCGCACCTCGGCCATTTCGGTTGCCTGGGGATCGCTTCCTTCCACTCAGGTCTCTTTATCTCACTATTTTAAAAGCGATACCCGTTGGTTTTAACACAACTCATGGAAAACTGCAGGCCGGCAAGTCCGTCGTGACCCCATTGCTCGCCATTTGCCTGTCGACTGGCGACATTCAGCTGCTATCAGCGCTCGATGGCTCGCTCTTGAACACGCTCACTGGCGTGCACGCGTCCGCAGTCAATGCATTCACGTTCGTGGACGGCGCGCCATTTGGCTACTCGGCCGCGCAGGACGACTGGATTGTCAAGTGGAACTTGTCCAAGGCAACTCTTGTCAGCAAATTCAAGACGGGCAGTAAAGCGACGCCAAAGCGCATCTTGGCGGTGCCTGCGCACGATCGCCTGATTGTGACCGACTCGGGCGTGCATGTATTTTCGCTGTCGACGCATGCCCCGCAGGCCAAGCTTGCCGGCCATGCCTCGGACATTCACACGCTGGCTGTGACCGCCGACGGTAAGGCGCTGCTGACCGCGGCCGCGCAGGACCGCCACGTGCACGTGTACGATCTGTCGACGCGTCAGCCCCTGGCAAACCTGTCGCTGGACCACGACGTGCTCTCGCTCTCCATCTCGGCCGGCGCTACCGCCCAGTCGACCGTGGTGGCTGCTGTGGCCGAGGATGGCTCGCTCGGTCTGTGGTCGGCCGCTGTTGCTGCGGCTCCTGTTGGTGGCGCCGTCAAAAAGGGCGCCAAGCGCACCAAGGCCGCTGCATACGCCGCCCGGGACGCGGACTCTGTCCTGCGCGTCGAGAGCAAGGAAACGGGCGAGGCAGTTCCCCTGACCTCTGTTGCCCTTTCGAACGAGTCCAAGGTGATTGTCACTCGCGGTCCCGCAATGGCTCCTGTCCTTGAGCACTTGGTATGTTTTTTTTTATATTATTATTATCGAAAGCTGACCCCAACTAACGCACGACAAATGCACCAGTCTTACCTGAACGAGGACAATGAGCTAGTGGCCACCGAGACGCTGGTGCGCTCGACCCGCATTGCTCACATTGCGGCCGGCTCCGCCAACGCCAAGAAGGCCACGTATCGCCAAGGCCCCAACACGTCCACTTTGCACGCGGCAGACGTTGGTCTGGCAGCTCCCTCGGTTGCCAACAAGAAAAAGTCTGCAGCTAACGCTGCTGCGGGCGAGTCTTCGTCGACGGCCGCCGAGCGCCAGCTTCCGCTCGCCGAACGTATTGCCGCGCTCCAGATGGCGTCGATCGGCGCCCCCCTGGCGGCCGGGGCGTCTGCGACCGGACTCACGCGCGTGGCCGATGCCGGGTCACTGCACGTGCAGCTATCGCAGGCACTGCACTCGTCCGACCGCGACTTGCTCGAGTCGGTGCTGGGCGCGCAGGCGCTGACGGCCACGGTGATCAACGCGACGGTGCGCAAGCTTCCCGCGTCGCAAGTGGTACCGCTGCTGCACGCGGTCATGGACCGGTTCATGCGCACGCACGCGCGCGCGCCCGTGATGCTCGAGTGGCTGCGGTCGGTGATCACGGTGCACGCCGGGTACCTGATGACGGTCCCGGACCTGGTGCGCACGCTGGCCGCGTTCCACCGCGTGCTCGAGCGCCGCATTGACCAGGGTACCGCGTTGCTCAAGCTGCAGGGGCGACTCGACTTGGTCCTGCACCACGTGGACGCACAGGCGCGCGAGGCGGCGGCCGCTGGCGTTGCGGCTGCGGTCGGAGACGGCGCGTCGGCGTCGGTGGTGGTGGTGGACCGCGACGATGGCGACCGCGACGACGACGAGGCCACGTTCGAGGATATGCGGTACCCGCGCGCCGCGGGCAACACGCTGCGCCATGCTTCGCGCCGCGCCACCCCGCGGTCACTGGAGGAGCTGGGCGATGAGCTGAATGCTGACGAGGTCGATGGCAGGAGGGCGATGGGCAATGGCGACGACGACGAGGAGGAGGATGACATGTCGGTCGATCACGATGCCGAGGACCAAGACGAGATGGAGATTGACGACGATGACAGCGACTCGAGCAGTGACGACGACGACGAAGGCGATAGCATTGATGAGGACGACGACGATATGGAGGACGACGAGTAATAACCCATATATTAATCATTTTTTATTTCGTTGCGGCCGCCCCTGTCCGTCCAAGTTTGGCGACGTATTTCTATTATCCACAAGTACGCAAGGGGAAAAAAACACCACAAAAGACTTCTAAGCCAGCAGCCGGTAGTACTCGCCCTCGCAGACAACCTCGCCAGTGTTGCTCAGCTTGCTCGCGATCTTGACACACTCGTTGCGGGCCACCATGCCGCCTTGGGCTCCATGGCCGGTCATGATATCGAACGCAATGAGCAGGAAAACGCTGATGATCACCAGGTAGCCATAGTCGACCATCACCGCGTTGAGGATGCGGCGCCAGAACACGGGGTGCTCCTTGACCGTGAGCACGGCCGGCGGGCCCATGACGAGCGCCACAGGAGACTTGGCCGCCTTGGCAGCTGGGGACACGCCAGCAAAGTGGGCCGACATGTGCGCCGAGGCCGATGGCTGATCGGCAACGACACGGGACTGGGCCGAGGGAGACGACGACGATGAACGCGATCGCGGAGTGGGAGGCACGGGCGGGAAGAGACCGTTGGAGGCCTGGCGCGAGGGTGACGGCGGCGAACCGAGCCCAGCGGCAGGAGTGAGGATCTTGTTTTGCTGCTGCTGGAGGTAGGCGCGAACTGGGCCGTGGGACTCTTGCAACATGGATGATTGGTTCGCCGACGCCGCATGTGCCGTCGGTGAAGACGTCCTGCGGGACCGAGTTGTCGGACTCCCCGGTAAGGCAGTGACGCCAAAGCCCTGTGCCTTGCCCTGCATCGTGCTTGGGGTCACTGCCACTGCCGAGTCCAGGACGGAAGGCTTGCTGCCCGAACGGCGTGTCGGGCTGGGTGCGCGCCCGGCCGTCGGAGACTTCTGCTGCTGCTGCTGCTGTGCTGGCGAAGTTGCAAACGAGACAGAGGGCTGCTGGTCCACGGGCGAGCCGCCTGTCGAAATCTTGAGCTGCGGACCACGAAGCTTGGGCGACTTGGAGCCCGTCGCCGAGGCCGGCTGCTGCTGCTGCTGCTGCTGCTGGAACTGTTCCTGGATCTGTTCACTGGCAAACTGGGCAGGCGCAGTGTTGATACCCGACACGCCCCATGACTTGCGCCCGCGCAGTGAGTTGCCACGACCGTCGCTCATGGTGCTTGTGCCTTGCGCGCTCGAGTCTGATCCCGTCGTGGTCTGTACGGCCGTATCGCCAGCACCGTAGTGCGTCACGCTGGAAAGAAGCGCCGTGGCAGGCGCATTGCGCGAAGCCGATGGCGACCGAGGCGAGGTGGCACGATCCATGGAGGGCGACGCTGGGCGGCCGTCGCGCCTGTTTTTTTTTTTTTTTTCATTCATTATCAATGGTGAGCAACGCTGGAGCAGTACCATGTAACAAAAATATTGAACGAACCACCAAGTGTCCACCTTCGGGACAACCTCCTTTCGGGTGCGAGATGGGCTCGTGGGAGCGCGCACAGTCTCGCGCTTCACCTCAGCGCCGACATCGACAAGGAAGTCGAGACTGCACGCCTGCGTCTCTGCGTTTGAGAGCCGGGCTGCATTGGCAGCAGCGAGAGCAGCAGCCTCAGCGAGCCGGCGAGCCTCGGTGGCGCGGGCTTCTGCCTGAGCCTGGGCGCGCGCTGCGTGCTCGGCAGCCTCCTTAAGGGCTTGTGCGCGTCGCTTGGCGTTGGGCGACTCGCCGCGCCACGTGTCGACCTTTGGGACCGCCTGGACCGAGTTGCCCCGGAACGTTCCGGTGGGCGAAGATGGGCGCGATCCGTTCGGAGACATGGATTCGCGGTACTGTTGTTGAGCTTGTTGTTGCTGAAGCTGAGCTTGTTGTTGTTGCTGCAGCTGGAATTGGGCAGCGGCGGTACGCTCCTGCTCCTGCTGCCACGCCTGCATTTGTGCGTGAGCTTGGGCTTGGGCTTGAGCCTGAGCCTGAGCTTGCTGCTGCTGCGCTTCGTACATCTGTTGTTTCGCGAGCTGCTGCTCGGCAGCGCGCCGCTGCTGGGCCTCGAACCGCTGCGCCAGCTGATCGGCGGTGGAGGCCGGCGAGTTGGTGGCGAAATCCAGCGTTCGTTTGACGGGAGACGCCGGAAGTGGGATAGACGCGGCAGCCGCCTCCTGGGACCGCGACACCGAGTGGTCGTTCCCCGATCCCGCATTCGCGCTGGATGACGGCGAACGTTCGCGCCAGGTGCTCACTTTGGAAGTTGCCACGCGGCCGTTGGGCATGGATCCAGGCTCGCGCGTGGGCGATCCTTGTGTGGTATCGCGCGAGGGTGACCGCGATCGCCGCGGCAGAGTGTTGCCTCGGCTCGGAGGTGATTCCGGAGCTTGCTGTGACTGTTGGGAAACAGTGGTAGCCATGATGCCCAGAGGAGCTGGGAACCCATCCACAACCTGCTGCGATCCGGACGACTCGAGGGGGCTCAAGATGTCGGTCCACGAGAGGCTGATGGGTGCGTGGGAGAGCGGGCGGGGCCCAGCGCTGGCAGAGGACGAGGTGGGAACCGACAGGTTACCCGCAGCAGTGTAGGAGGGGGAATGGCGCGAGTAGTGTGGCACCGCCGGGTTGCGCAATGCAGCCGGATCCACGTCCACAACATCGCTGTGCTCAAAGATCGAGTCGTCCGACTGGTCGAGGATCAGCAGGTTCTCGTAGTCGGGCACAAACGCCTCTGATTCGTTTGGGTAGCGTGAGGGCGAGGCCATCTTGTATTATATTTTTTCTATAATTCTTATTGTTGGATCGGATCCGGATCACCTCGAGTCAGATCGATACGAAGGACAAAATATAATGTTGGATCGTGAGGGAGAGGAGGAGCGCGAGGACAGTGACAGTCAAAAATTATACTCTGGGAGAATAATACGAATTGGATCTCAGTGGTGGGAATTTTTTTTGACGCAAATATTTCTGATCCAGTAAAACGTCACTGTTAACACAGTGGCTGCCCAGGTTTCGCGCTGCGGCCGTCAAGACATTTGCCCAAGACCATTTTGTTCAAGACAAGACGCGCTCGCCCACTTCTCTTCCAACAGCACCTTGGCGAACCCACCACCAACGACCGTCCCCGTCTGATCTGATCATCGGAAACGCGTCGCTGATCCTCTCTTCCTCGCTGCAAAAAAAAAAAAAAAAACATGCCCCCTGCTGACGTTCGCCGACGCCACGCGGGTCGCTCCGCACAGGGCCAAGACCTGCTGCCCGCCGAGCTTGTGCCTGATTTCTCCGGCAAGGACAAGCGGCCCCTTGTTGCTGAGCCCAAGGTGAGCGTGCTTGGCCTCTTTTCGCTCAAGGCCGCGACCGTCGAGTCTCTGTCGCTGTGGGCGCTGACCATTGGCGCGTTTGTCACGCGCTTTATCTGGCTCAGCTGGTCCAACAAAGTCGTGTACGTTCTTTTTTTGAGTTTTTTTTACATGGCTGGAATTGACTTTTGGTATAAACTACTTGGTCGGCCGCGGGATCGTCTTCCTTCTCTGATCATCTGCTCTGCCCGCCGCTACTAGCTGGGACGAGGCGCACTTTGGGTTCGTTTTTTATATTACTTTCTTGGCGTGTGTGCAAACGCGATCAATAACAACGCCAACCCACAACACAATGAAAAATCAATAGGAAGTTCGGCTCACACTATATCAAGCGCGACTTTTACTTTGATGTGCACCCGCCGCTCGGAAAGACGCTGATCGGTATCTCGGGCATGCTCGCGGGCTACGACGGCTCGTTCGAGTTCGAGTCGGGCAAGGAGTACCCGGACAACCTGAACTACGCGTTCATGCGTGGCTTTTGCGCGCTCTGGGGTGCCCTGATGGTCCCCTTTGCGTACCTCACTGCTCGCGAGCTCAAGATGTCGCACTGGGCCTCTTTTGCTGCCGGCGCTATGATCCTCTTTGGTAACTTAACTTTTCAAGTCTTGCTTGAGATACGGTGGATTTTCACACATCCATAAATTCCATTAGATAACGCGTTCACGGTCATTTCGCGGTTCATCTTGCTCGATTCGCTGCTCCTGTTTGGCACCGTCATCAGCATGTACTGCTTTGTCAAGTTTGCCAACCAAAAAGACGAGCCCTTCTCGATCGACTGGTGGACCTGGCTGATCCTGACTGGTGTTGCTCTTGGCTTTGTGTCGAGGTTCGTTTTTTTTTTTTTCCAATTCAATGCACTCCATCGGCGACTTAAAAACAATAAACATAACAGTGTCAAGTGGGTCGGCTTCTTCATTGTCGCGCTGGTTGGCCTGTACACGCTCGAGAACCTGTGGGACCTGTTTGGCGACACCGAGATGCCCAAGACCACGTACCTCATGCACTGGGTCGCGCGCATTGCTTGCCTGATTGTCATTCCGGTCATGATCTACGTTGGGTCGTTTGCGCTGCACTTTGCCATCCTGAACCGTTCGGGACCCGGTGACGCGCAAATGTCGTCGCTCTTCCAGTCCAACCTGATTGGCACCAACATTCAAAAGTCGCCTCTTGGTATTAACATCATTATTTTAATTTTCAAGCGACAAAAACTTACAAAAAAAAACATGTAAAAAGTGCTGCACTATGGCTCCAAGTTCACCCTCAAGAACGTTGGCTACGGTGGCGGCCTGCTGCACTCGCACGTCCAGACGTACCCGCACGGCTCCAAGCAGCAGCAGGTGACGTGCTACCACCACAAGGACAGCAACAACGACTGGGTCATCAGCAAGCACCGCGGAGATGTTGCACCCGCTGCGGCCTCGGGCGTGACGCCTGCCGTCGAGGAGAAGCCGATCGAGTCCCCCGAGATTGCGGACCTTGAGGCCGAGGTTCAGGAGGGCGAGGAGGAGCGCGTCGAGCTCAACAAGCGCGGCGTTCCGTCCATGGAGCAGCCCACGGACGAGTCGGTGGTTCCCGTCCCTGATGCGAACGAGCTCCCCGCGCTCGAGCAGGTGCTCAATGGCGATGTTGTGCGGTTTGTCCACCACTCGACGGGCAAGAACCTGCACTCGCACTCGGTTGCGGCGCCCGTCACCAAGACCATGAACGAGGTTTCGGGGTACGGTAACGACACAATCGGCGATGCCAACGACTACTGGGTAGTGGAGATTGTGGATGACCTCAAGCGCGGCAAGGGCTCGCACGTGGAGAGCATCCACACGCTCACGACCCGGGTGCGCCTGCGCCACAAGACGACGGGCTGTCTGCTGCGGTCGCATAACGTGAACCTGCCGCAGTGGGGCTTTAAACAGGCCGAGGTGGCGTGCGACAAGCGGTCGCGCGACAAGGCCGACAAGGACGTGTACAACATGTGGAACGTCGAGAACCACTGGAACGACCGGCTGCCGATCGCCGACTCGTCGCACTTCAAGACGTCGTTCTGGCAAGATTTCTTGCACCTGAACGTGGCCATGTGGACCTCCAACAACGCGCTAGTGCCCGACCCGGACAAGGAGCCCGACCAGCTGACGTCGCTGCCGCGCGAGTGGCCGCTGATGCAGGCCGGTATTCGCATGTGCTCGTGGGGCGACGGCGACATCAAGTTCTACATGCTGGGCAACCCGCTGGTGTGGTGGGCGGCCATTGGCGCCGTCGGCGTGTACGCGGGCCTGTGGGTTGGGTCGCAGATCCTGTTCCAGCGCAAGTTGTCGCTCCCCGGCTGGACGCGCGACGCCCCCGCGTACGCGCACTTTGTGTTTGCCGGCAAGTGGCTTTTGCTCGGGTGGGTGCTGCACTACATGCCGTTTGGTCTGATGGGCCGTGTCACATACCTGCACCACTACTTCCCGGCGCTGTACTTTACGGTGCTGCTGGCAGCGTTTGTGCTGGACGTGGTGCTGATCCGCTCGCCGCGCATTGTGCGCGACTTGGCCTGGCTGGCGGTCGTGGGCGCCGTGGCCGCTACCTTCTTCAAGTTCGCGGGCATGACTTTCGGGTTCACTGGTCCCGCGCGCGAGTGGGGCGTTGAGCGCGACTGGATGTCTTCGTGGCGGATGTTTGATCGCGACCAGTCGTAAAGTATGCATTGTTATTGAATTCCATCGGTATTTTTTACATATACACGTTGTACTTTTGCTGCAGTGTGACGATATTCAGGCGGAATACTTTTTTTTTTGGCAACCCTAACACCAGTTAGTTGGCAGGGATTCGTCACCTCAACCACGGACAACCAATCAAGGCCACCCACTTTCAATTACCAACCGATCACTATCCACCAAAAAAAATTGCCCACAAGCAACTTTGCATAGAAAAAGATGATAACCAAGCGTACGACCGACGCAAGTACGCTCCCGTGGAAGGTGCCACCGCCAACGTCCGCGGCGCTCGCCGTCATGTCCACTTTTCTCACCCCGCTCTTTGCCGGCGCCTTACTGCTGCAACTCGCATGGGCGCTGTGTCGGCACCCGCGTCCGCGCAAGATGGAATGGGCACTGCACATTGCGGCCGGTAGCCAGCTGTTTATCCTGCTGCTCTCTGTCCTCGGCGCGCGGACCCGCGAGAATGTCGTGTGGCCACCGGACCCCAACGCGCCCCTGTCGGGCGTGGCACCAGCGTTTACAACCGCGACTCAGGTCGTTGTCTTGTCGGTGTTTTTGGCGATCGAGTACATGGCCATGATGCTCACGGTGCTCATCATGTACCACCGGGCCCAGGCAATTGCGCTCGTGTCCCCTATTGCAGCCAACTGGGTCGCACCAATCTTGTCAGTGGCGGTGGCGGTCAGTCATCTCTTAAGTTTTGTTTATGTCGTGGTCTTGGTCGCGATGAACCCGGCCACGCTCACGGACACCCAAGTGGCCGAGCTGTGGGCTGGGATCAGCATCCTGTGGGCCATAGCAAGCCAGCTGTCGGCAGTCCTGGCATTCTTTTCCGAGGGCTACGTCACGTCGGTCATTGCAAAGCTGCGTACTGCAAGCCAATCGCAGCGTCGGCGGCAAAAGCGACGCGGCTGTGGGGGATCGCGGCTCATCTACGCTGCACTCACTTGTGTCATGTTTCTTGCCAATGCCGTACTGACCCTTGTCGGTCTCTTTGGCGTCCTCAAGTGGTCATCGCCATTTGCCATGCCTGGGTATGTATATACTTTTTATCAAAGTAGCGGATGATCCAACCAGAGGATTTACACGATGTACAAAAAGGTGGGTCCTCATTCTCGTGCGGATCTACGAGTTCCGGTCCGAGCTTTTGCGGCCGCCGACGATCCTGGTCTCGCCAGTGCACACGATGCAGCCACCCGCCAGGCGATCAACGCGAGACACTGCGTGCGCGCCGAATAATGGGACGCAGACAAGCGCGATGCCGTGGGATCCATCGCGCTCGAGCACATCCATTGCGCGGTACTTGGCCGTGGCCGACCGCCAGCGCTTGCTGCAGGCGGCGCCAACTCTAGTGTCTAATTGATTGATTTCGGACTTGAGGGAATAACTCTCTTTCCCAATTAAGCGCACCAAGTTTCCTTTTCATGGCATCAAAAGCAATTAATACCAACGAGCTCTCTGCCAATATCGGACCATGGCACGAACCGCCACGACCGGGCGCCGGACTCGCCGTCATGCAGGCGGTGCTGACCAACATCTTTGGCGGCGCGCTCCTCCTCCAATGGGCTTGGGCGCTGTGCTTGAACCCGCGGCCACGCACCATCTTTGAATGGGCCATGCACGCGGCCGCGTTCAGCCAGCTGGTGGTGATTGCTCTGGCCGACGTGCTGACCGCACAGCCGAAATCGTATCCGTGGCCGCCACCGCCAAATGCCGACCCGAAAACCATATTCAATGGATTTGAGGCGTATCCGCTGGCGGCGACAGTCGCGTCGGTGCTGCAGTTTGTGACGCTGCTGCTGATTGTTGGGATCTCGTACCGCCGCGCCCGCGCCATCGAGCTGGTGTCGCCAAGGGCCGCCCGGTACGTGGCCCCGGCGCTCTCGGTTGCGCTGATCTTGTTCACGTTTCTCTCGCGCATTGCCAACCGCGTGGTCTCGTCACACATTGTGCAAGATGGTCGGCTTCCGACCCGCGCGCTCACCTTCCTCTTGCTCGCCCAGGCGCTGTTTCGCACGCTGTCGTACCAGCTGGCGGCATTCTTTGCGCTCTTTTCCGAGGGATACGTGACCAACGTGATTGCACAGTGCCGCAAGTCGTCCGCTGGGCTCCGAAGGCGCCACAGTACCCAGGATGGATCCCGCTCGTGGTTTGTGCGAGTCTGTGGGCGGTGGCGTGGGCCGCGGTCGACGGCGGGCCGGCTCCGGTTCTTTTTCTCAGCCCTCATTTGTGCCATGTTTTTTTCCAATGGGGTCCTGACGATGCTGCACTCGCTCGGCGTCATTGACTTTATGCCATTCTTTATACCTGGGTGCGCCCATTCATTTTTTTTTTTTT
>MU624832.1:0-21356 GCA_025349905.2 Blastocladiella britannica
GCAGCGGCACAAATGCCAGGCCCAGGAGCGCCAGTAGCGCCATGATGGTTTGCGTGACCATCGCGGCCAGCCATACTTGGCCAGTCGTGAGCTTGGCCGACTCGCTGCCGAGCGCCAGTCCGTCGACTTCAGAGTCGGCATGAGCGCCGTGCGCCAGGACCAGAGCGGGCAAACACGCGGCAAAGACAAGTGCGTTGCGAACTGTTTCTCGAAAGGAATGAGGATTTCGTTCCATTCATGTTGGAAATAGAGTCGAGTGGACGAACCAAGGGACATTTAAGAACTGGATTAGACTGAAATGAGGAATGGATAACGGTAATGGATAACGGTTTTGGACAATGGGAGGGACGGCGGGCCGGCGGTATTTGTAGCCGGGAGGTTGCTTGGCCTGCGAAAAATGGATTCCAAGCACAACCACGATAGTATGAAAGCTCCCAAGCAATGGTACGTGCAAATTTGCACGGTGGACACTGCACTACTTGCAAATTACGATAAAAACGGCTTTAAGGGGAAGTGGTGATTTTGTCAGAGAGAGCCAAAACGCACTGACGGACAGTTTTGTAAGCGTTTCATGTGCGGCCTGTGTGTTCGCGCTGGTCAGCTGCATGCAAAAATGCAAGGAAAAGGACATGCATTTCAACAACCTACAAGACGTCCGCCATGTTGGGCCGGGTCCGTAACGGCGGCGGTGCGCGGTACATGTGCACGTTCTGCTGTTGCTCATCCTCTCCAGACAATCGCTCCGGAAGCGCTGCATCTTCATCCTCCTCCCATGGCCGATACGACCGCTTGTACATGCGTCCCGACTGCGTTTGGGGTGGCGGCAGAGATACTTCGGGCGTGCTTGATTCAGGTGGGGTCGCCGTGGCGGGCGGCCATGCGGGTGGTGCAGAATGGTGTTGCTGATGGCGGAAATGGTGATACTGGTGGCCTGGGGCCGGAGACGACATGGACGCGCGCAAGGTTGCTGCTGTTGCTGGTACCGAAACCGTAGTGACCGATATCGGGGTCGGCGGCGAACCGCCATTCGTATGAGCGCTGCCAAAGGGTGCGTGCTGATGGTGCTGATAAGGGTGACACTGGCGCCGGATAGCAGACGGCAATGGCAGGGCTGAGGTCGCGTGAGGGTGCGGAAGGTGATGATGATATTGGGAATGGCTCGTGGTCTGCAACGGCGGAGGCGGCAACGAAGGCGACCCATTCATTCTTCCCGTTGTCGCCTTCGTCGTCGTCATGGGTGGCGGATGGTACTGCACCGGGGACGGGTATACGGGATGCGGCGAGTAGGGACCAGCACCGGCGGCAATGGGCGGCGGAAGCGGATGCAATGCGTCGCGGATGCACGCGAGCTCGTGCTCAATGTCCTCAGCCTCGGCCGCGTGCGGTGAATCACGCGGCAGCGCTGCAACCACCAGGGACGAAAGCCGCGCTGCCGCCGCCGATAACCACGCAACCTGCTCCTTTAGATCCGGAGTCGGTAATGCGGTTGCGCCGTTGGCAGAATGCGGGTGGTGAAGATGGTGCAGCGTCACAGGCGGCGGCGACCCGCTTCCAAATCGAACCGCGAGCGGACTCGTACCGGACGTAGGAGCCGCCTGCTGTTGATGAGAATGTTGGCGGTGTGCGAGAGACAAGGACGCGGATGTGCGAGGTCGCTTGGGGTCAGGGTATTCCGAGTCGTGCAGATCGGGGTATGCTTGGCGGGGTGGTGATTGGCGCGGCGGCATTGGATGCTGGTACGACGAATGTTGCTGCTGCGACGGCGCTGCTGCTGCTGCTGGTGGCGGGGCCCATTGCTGCTGCTGCTGCGCAGGAGCCGGTCCGCTTTCCGGTGCCGAAGACGAGTCAACGCCATCGGCAGCCCGAGCGCCCGGCCGCGACGACTTTCGCTTGATCTGGCCCAAGAGATCCCATCGGCCGCGCTGGAACAGTGGGTGCTTGAACTCCCACGGCTGCTCGGTTGGTGACGTCGGAGGATCGCTATTTGTGTTGTTACCATTGGACTCGGCAAGTGGGGTCGGCGACGATAAGAGCGACGGGTTGCGCGAATCGGGTTCGTCACCATCGGATCCGGCTGCTGCCAGTGAGGACCGCGAACCGCGAGTGGGAGGGTGTGCGGCTGGAAGGCCCGTATTCCGGATCAGCTTCGAGAAGCCGTACCTGGATTTTATTGTTGTTGGAATGAGAATTTTTTTGAGAATGGGGAATGATCACTGCTTTGTGTTCAGGATCCCACTTCCCATCACCTGATTCCCCGGCATGGCATGGACCCTACCCTACCATTAACCACACCCTACGCCAAAACTAAAAAGAAAACGAGATCGTACATATTCAACTGGCGAATAAATGACGAAAAGTTCTTGTGCTTGAACTGGGTCGGAAGTAACCGCAGCGAGAACTCGGTCGGCGCCAGTACTTGGAACGACATTCCATTCGGCTCGGTCCATGCAATCAAGTGTGCGTTGGACGCGTCCTCGAGCATTCCATAGAGCTTGGACACAAAGTGGCCCGAGAGCGCCGGCGGAGCCGCTGTGGTCGCCATTGGAGCAGCTGAGTGGTGTGGGGCCGACGGGGACACGGAAGGAGAAGCTAATGCGTGCATCCCTATTTGGGCTTTTGCAGTTTGCAGATTTTGATTGGTGGGAGTGCACACGAAGGAGAGAGGCGTCGAAGTAGAAGAAATAGTCGATGTTGGGAGAGCACACATAAATGGTATGGCCTGATACGGTTTGGAAGCGAGATAATTGATTAAAATCCAACAAAGACGTCTTTGCAAGAAAGAACGCAGCGAAGGGAGTCCGGGTACCGCGGGAACGGAGTGAAAAATGTATTCTCGTCTATTGTAGTACGGTCCTCGCTTAGCAAGAGAACGTGGTACAGGGTTATCGGTGGAAAAAGCGGGATATGGCGAGGTACATGTGTGTATTTTTAGCTCGCCAAGGCCATTGATCTGATGATTTTGAATCCTTCCACGTGTTCCACGACGGCGATGGCAAAAAAGCTCTATTCCGGTTCCTCCGCCAGCAGCTCGCCCAAGTCCTTGAACGGGGTGAACAGCGCTTGCAACGCTGCAACACCGCCCGCGTGCTTGGCAGCCGACCGGCGCACGCTGCGAGCCGATCCTGGTGGGCAATCCGACCGTGACTCTTTGATCCGGTCCAGTGGGGTCGCTGGCGGCATTGAAGCTGCAGTTGTCGGATCGCGGCGACGTGTTGGTGTGGACGGGATCATGGGTGGTGGTGCTGCAGGTTTGGCCACTGCCACGGTAGGTACGGGTAAAGTCGAGGAGGATGTTGAAGAGCTAAACCGCTGCATCAGGTGCGAGATCCGGCTCGGCATTCTTCGGCTGATCTTGGACGGTACCGCAGCCGTTTCCACCGCTGCTGCCATCGGAGCGGCAGTGGGCAGGGCGGCAGACTTGGCAGCGGGTGCCATAAATGGAGAGGAAGCATCGACCATGGTCGTCATGCTGCCCATGTCCACGACAACAGGTGCGCTCCGCGTGCGCGACAGCGTTGGGAATGATGCGGGCGAATGCGTAGACGATAAGCCGCGCAGCCGTGTGCCAAACGCCAGCTCGGTCGCGATCCTGCGTTTGCGTACTGCGTCAATGGCCACGGGACTGCTCGGCGCGCTGTTGGGTGCACTGCTCGGTGGTGTGCCTCCTAGCAACAACGGCTCCTCCCTCATCATGGACGTTGTCGACGATGTGGCCGAGAACAAGGGCACGCCAACACCACCATCCACGCCCATGGCCGAGAACGAGACGGAGCGAGCAAGCGCCGGCCGCTTGGCCGACGGCGAGTCCACATCCATTGGCTCCACTGCTCCAGGCACTGTTGTCACCACGGTCAGCAGATTTGCACCACCCCGCTCGTCGTCGTCACTGCTTGAGCGCTCGTAGTGGTGGCCGCGGATCCGCTCGGCTCGCCGCATATCTGCCTGCGTACGTTTCCGGGGCGGCGTGGCCGAGACGTTCGATGTGCGAGTTACTGAGAGTGGTGGTGGCGGTGGTGGTGGTGGTGGTGCCCTGCTATGCATCGGCGGCAATGGCGGCGGCGCAAACAGCATCTCCCGGCGGCGCATGCGGTCCAGCCTCTGGTTCTGGCGCAACCCGAAACTGTGCTGCGACGAGCTCATGCGTGCCGAAAGATTGAACTGAATCGGTGGTGGTGGCGCGCCCAGTTGCATCGATCCCATTCGCTCCAATTTGGGCGAAAACGGGTTAGGTGTGGACGCGACGTAGGACTGCAAGTTACCACCCACCTCGCGGTATAGGTCGGCCACGAGTTCGGGGAACGTATCGTGGTAGCTGTTCATTTGTTTAAAAATGTGAGCATTAATCGCTTGATGAGGGAATGGAGAACGTACAAAAATACGACGATGCGCTCAACGAAAAGGCGCAGACGCATCTCGGGTTCTGCAGCATTAGCGACTGCCACAGGTGCCGACGATCCACCGTCACTCTCGCCTACTGCCACCAACGCAGGCGGCTCGACCCACGCAACAGCAGACCCAGCGTTACTACACTCGAGCTGCAGCTTGCGCACAAACGCAGCCGCCTCGCCCTCCAGCAGCTGACGCGCGTCAGGGTCGGCGGTCGCGGGCAGCGCGAGCGCGCGGGCCGCAATCAGTTCCAGGTGAATGGCTACCTGCACCATGCAGTCGCGTACATGGCACGCCGCCGCGTACAGCGCCGGCGTCAGGGACGCGGCGTGGGCGGCGCCGGCCGCGTACCCTTCCTTTGCCGCTACTGCTTCGTCCGCGGGGAGTGTAGCTGTAGTACGTGACGAGGATGACAAGGACGCGGATGAGTCCATGACGGGCAAGGATCCCATCGAGCCCGTTCGCGTTAACCCACCACCGCTGCGGCGGGATGCAGCTGATCCCATGACGGGGCGCGTCCACGACTGCGTGCGACTCAAGGTCCGCTTTACATTGGCCGCCGTTGTTGTCGTTGAAGCCGATACTGGGTCGGCATCGGTTGCGGGAGAAGCAGAGAGCAAATCCCTAGCCATGGCGCGGCGCGCCGTCATGCGGCCCGACGCGCACTGGGTGCCCGTGACCGCCGCGAGCCACGTGGCGGGGCTCTGGCTAATGTGGGTGCGCGCATTGCACATAGACGCGGTGAAGGTGTGCAACCGGGCCGCAAACCGCGCGGGCGTCCACTCGGCCAAGTTGGGTGCAAGCGATTGGGGCAGGCCGTACACGATCATAAGGTATTCGCGTCGCAGGTCCGCTGCGGCCGAGGATGGGGAAATCGACATCGGCAGCGGTGCCACGCTGTTGTGCATTTCGTCAGTAGTCGGATCGGTCGACGCCTTCGTGGTTGGCAATTGTTGTGGCTGGTGGTGCTGGTGTTGTAAATGCGAGAGACTGCGCGGGGTCGCCGGTTGCGCGGCTGCTGGAGCACCGGTTGCCGAATCCGCGGCCTCGATTTGGTGGAAAAGGGATTGGATGTGAAATACACCACCAGGTGCTACCTTCTTCTTGTTGGTGCTGGCCCCAAGCATGTGATCGGCGGTGGCGACCGAAACGGGCAAGATCGTTGCCCAGCCGTGTGACACGCGCTCCACGATCGCATGGAGGCTTGCACCCTCGTTCGAAATCAGAACGGGGCGGCCTTGCTGAACTGTCTCGCGAATAGAAGACGGTGTGCCGCTCAGCGCCACCCACGCGGGACTTTGGTCGAGACCTTCCGAAGCGTTCGTGTGCAACAGCAGCGCGGCAGCAGCACCATCGAAAGACATGACGCGTCGTGTGGTCCAGGCGCCGCCCTCGAGCAGGACCGAGTTAGGAGCCGACCCAGCAGCGATCGCCACCAACTCTCCCTCCCAGGACAACTGCGCGGTCGAAGAGGGAGCAGTGCTCGCACTCCCCTGCCGTGCGCCTGCGACGATCCGTGCCGGGGCCAGGGACCGCGGAAGCACCCGGCGGCGTTCGCTCGCGTGCCCGCCAAACAGAGTCGCCAGCCAGTCGGTGCCCTCAACCGGGAGATACGTTCCGCCAAGCAAAGCAGCAAGGTTGTGCGCGGCGGTCAGTCGAGCACCATTGCAGCCGACATCATTGGCTGTCAGTTGAGGAGAATCAGGTTGGCCGATATCCAACCAAGTGACGGCCGCGTAATTGCCGACGATTGCGGGCCAAGGCCCCGTGGGCAAGTTCCCATTTCGGTAGCCGTCGCCCAGTAGCGCACTGGTGACTGCGTGCGTGACCGCTGGCCAGTCCGGGAGTGCAATCGCACTGGAAGTCGCATCTGATCCAGAGCGGCGAGGCGGAACCACAAATGCCGCGGCGTCAGCGAGCGTAGCCGGAAACGCCGAGATCACGACCAAGTGCGTGCGCACGGGCAATTTAGCGGTGGTGGCCGAGAGAGCGGCGGACCGTAGCCGATCGCGTGCCGAGCGGGCCGGCGACACGGGCACCGCGGACGACAAGCTGCCGTTGCTGCCAGGTCGCACTGAGGCCAACTGGGGTGAGTACTGGTGCAATAAAGATGGCGCGCGTGACGAGTCGGCCAAAGTTGCCAGCGATGCCAGGTGCGCCGCCAGCGTCGGTAGCGATGTCATGAGGGCGGCGGTTCGCCCCGAGGCAGCGCACTGGCGCGTACGGAGTGCAATCTCGGCATCAACCGCGTCCAGTGCGGCCGCCGAGAGTGGGGCCAGGGGTGGGAGCTCGACAGGTATGGGCCCGGGCAGCAGGTGAGTGCCTCTGTGTGTTTTTTTTTCCGTCGTGAGCTGACTTTGTTAAAGTAGAAAAAAAAGAATCGCGTACAGTAGCAGTGCCGAGTGAGTGTGGGCATGGGCGTGGACCAAGAGAGCGCGGATCACGGCACGGGTGGCTTCGAGTGCGCCGGCGCGGGCCAGTTGAGGCGCGTCCACGACCAAGACCATGGTGGGTGGAGTGCGCGCGTGATGGTGGTGATGAGCACTTGGTCCATCGACAGTAGACAAGGGCACGTCCCAATGCACCAGCGACCGCAGTGGGGGCGGTGGTGGTACCAGTGTTGGTGGTGGGTGGCCGAGCATCTTGATTATTCGTCGTGTGAGAAGGAACGGTCGCTTCAACCTCTTTCCCGTTTCGACTGCATCAACCTTTTGGACTGTACTGGATCACACTGGCTTGACTTGCATTTTTGGAGGTAATGGCACCCGACCCCGGTTCCCTCGGCACTGGCTTGGGCTCGCCGGACCTCGATCCCGACCTCTACGCCGAGTTTGACGCGCTGATCCTGGCGGCTGCTTCTACCATTCCTGTTGTTGCTGCTCCTCCTGGTCCTGATCGCGACCCTGTAACGGCCCTGGAACGCGTATGGACCTTATGTCAAAGAAACGAGCGGATTCAATATAACAATGGCCAAAAAATTACCAGGAAAACCGCCTGCTGCGCGACGACAACCAACGCCTGCGCACGGCCATGTCAGCAATGCAATCGCAGGTGCTTCCTTTAAAGCACATGGCGAAGGGATTATGGGACTCACATAAAATACAAATACACAGATCGACGACCTGCTCCGGACCAACAAGGTCTTGGCCACCAACCTCACGTCGCTGTTTCACACGGCGCGCCTCGAGCTTGCGCGGCATGGGGCGCCTGGGTGGGTGGGCGGCGACATGGATTCGTCATCTCCAGACGCGGCTGTGCCTGCCGTTGTTGCTGCTGCTGCTGCTGCTTCTTCGTCGTCGCGACCGCCGCGAGCATCGCGGCGCACCCACCGATCCGCATCGTCCGCATCGTCACCCTTGTCGTTGACTTCGGATGACGGCACAAGTGCGTCTCGGCGTCGGTCGCGTCCTTCCTCGACGTCACCTTCATCGTCCATGTCGACGGCGACCACGGCGCCGGTGGTGGCGGTTCCTTCGACCACCGCGACAGCTCCCTAGTTGTTTCTTTCTTTGTTCCTGCCCTGCCCTGCCCGTGCAGCCCGTTCATTTTCGAGCGCTTAATAATTGGTTTCTACATAAATTTTAAATGGCCACCACTCGGTCCGCGCGCACCTTGGCCACAGCTGCAGCAACAGCAGCAGGGACGGTACTCCTGCCGCCGCGCGTAGCCATTGTCGGCGCCGGCCCCGCCGGATTCTACACCGCGCACCGGCTGCTCAAGGCCCATGCCACTTTAGAAATCGACCTTTATGAGCGCCTGCCGGCCCCGTTCGGTTTGGTGCGGTACGGCGTGGCGCCAGACCACCCCGACGTCAAGGTATTTTTTTATTACTGAAGAAAGTATGCCGTGCCGATCGCGCCTAATAACGTATGATATATAATAGAATGTGATCCACAAGTTCCAGGAGGTGGCCGCGTCGCCGCGAATGGCATACATGGGCAACGTTGCCGTCGGCAACCTTGGTCACAGTGGCAACAACCAAAACAAAATCGCTCTGAGCGACCTGGCCGCCCGGTACTCGGCGGTAGTGGTCTCCACCGGCGCCACCGCGGCCGACCGGTCGCTCGGCGTCCCGGGCGAGCACGAGCTGCGAGGTGTGTACTCTGCGCGCGCGTTTGTTGGCTGGTACAATGGGCACCCGGACTTTGCCGATCTCCACCCGGACCTCGATTCAATTGATTCCACGACGGCCGTGGTGGTTGGGCAGGGCAACGTGGCCCTGGACGTGGCGCGGATCTTGCTGACTCCCACGACAACGTTGCGTGGAACCGACGTGGCGATACACGCGGTCGACGCGCTCGCGCAATCGCGGATCCGGAAGGTGCAGATTGTCGGGCGCCGTGGACCCGCGCAGGCCGCGTTCACCGCCAAGGAAATGCGCGAGCTGGCGGCTCTGCGGACGGCTGATCCGCCGGTGGAGGCCGTGGTTGACGCCGGGCTGGTCGCGGCCGCTCGTGCGACATGGGCTGCGGGACTGGCCAAGGACCGCGCGCGGTCGCGGTTGATGGGTATTCTCGAGACCATTGCCGCTTCTGGTGGTGCCTCTGTTGGCAGCGGCAGCCGACAATGGTCGCTCGACTTCCAGCTGTCCCCGCGCGCGTTCCTGCCGAGTGTCAGCGACCCGACGCGACTAGGCGCCGTTGAGTGGACCGAGAACGCGCTCTCGGGCCCCGTCACTGCTCAGCACCCCGACTCCGCCCGCGCCACCGCCACCGCCGCGATCCGCACAACCAACAACGTCGCGCTAGCCGTCACCTCGATCGGGTACCGCGCCGAGCCGCTCGATGACCTGCTGCCTTTCGACGCGCGGTCCGGGACCGTCCCGTGTGACCCTGTAGGCCGCGCGGTTGGCGTGGACCGAGTGTATGTGGCCGGGTGGGCCAAGCGTGGGCCCACGGGGGTCATTGCATCTACCATGCGCGACGCGTACGAGACGGCGGATGCGGTGGCGGCCGATCTCGCGATCCCAGAACAGTCAACGTCTGTCGTGGTGTCGCGATCCAGTATCCTGCGGTGGTTGGCACAGGACCGCGGAATACAAGTGGTCGACTGGCGCGCGTGGGAGGCGATCGCCGCGTATGAAAAAGACAAGTTGGGCGGAGCCAAGGTGGTGCGCGTGCCCGACATGCTGCGGATCGCGTTTCCAGGGTAATGTAGCCAATAAAACATTTCTCAATATTATTATTCGAGTCGTGCCGTCGCCGACGTCTCGATCAGTTGGCATCGGGCGGGGTGAAGAAGAAGCGGAGTCTGGGTCGCCCGCTCGCGAGCGCCATCTACAAACGTCCGCAGCAACCGATCCGCGTCCGCGTCCCACGTCACCAGCGACGGCGGAGCGCGCGCAGGAACAACGACGACGCACGGTGGCGCCGTTGTCGGTGGTGTCCCTTCCACTTCCTGGGCCGCCGCCAACAGCGCCTGAACCCCGCTCGTTGGTGCCGGGATTGCTCCTGGTTTGACAACATCACCTCCATTGCCCCGACGGCGCACCGGCACCACCGGCGGTAGAGCGGAAACCACGTGCTGCGGAACCGGCCCGAGCTTCGCCGCCGCCACGCCCGTATGTAACACGCGAGCGGTGCGCCACGTCACGTCGCCCAGCGCGTCATTGTGGTTCTCGCCGTCGGCGCGCGCCGGATCACGGCAATCGACGCACATCCACTGCCCCGGAGCCGGCGGCTCGGTCTTGGGTGGAGTCAGGCAGTGACAGTGCCACCAGGTCTCGCACACCGCACACGTGGCCACGTAGGCCGCCAGTGGACCTTTGCTGGGCGGTAACTGGCACATTGGGCATTTGTTTTGTTGTAATTGGAGTTGCTGTTGTCCTTGCACAGGACGCACGGCCGCGGCCGACAAGCCCGGCAGGGTGGGAGGAGGCAACGCCAACTCAAATTCGCCCTCGCCATCCACGTCCACGCCCGGAAACTGGGCCACGAGCGCGGGGGCGTTCCGCGGAAGCGAGAATGCGCGCGGGTTGGACGTTTCGGCCTCTGTCGTCAGGGCTGCGAACAGCGATCGGATTGCGAGGACCGCCTTTTTCGTTTTGTTGGAGGGAGTTACGAGCTTGTCGCCATGATCCGATAAGGACGACAGGGACGCGGTGCTCGACACGGACGACAGCGATGATAACGAGTGCCCGGCTGTGTCAGTCGTGTCGTCGCGTCGGGGGCGTTTCCCTCCATGGTGGTGGTCGTCGTTGGTCGCAGTCACATTGGACACTGTCGCCGCAGGCGGTGGTAGCCGGGACCGTTTACGCGACGGCGCGGAACCGTGTCCAGCGGTCGAATCAGTGTTAGATATTTGGCCAAATGTGACGAGCGGAATGGGGGTATACTTGACGCCGGCCATCGGATCTTCGGGAGTGATGGTCGGAAGCGTCCATTTGTGTGTCTGGTACATAAATGATGTGAGAATGGGTGGCCACAATTAAAAAAAATATTAAAAACATACGAGAGCGCATTCCCTGCACATCCAGACATTGTCTGGGATCTGCGCGGGATCCAGCGGCGGGTCGAGGCAAATGGCGTGGAAGGACCGCGGGCACTCGTCGCAGCAGAGCAATGATCCACAGGACCCGCACGATGCGCAAATATCTTCGTTGGGCTAAGCAGATCACATGTTAATAAAATGGGAGGATTTTTTGAGACCTCTCATGACAATAAGAAAGGGCCATCGTACCCGCGCCTGATTTGCCTGTGCACGAGTTGTCCGATTATCGGCCACGTACCGGCGACTCGCGTACGCCAAGGCTTTTCTGTATTGATCGTTTGAATTTAGTTGCAAAGCACGATGAAAAGTAGTGCAAATAATAAAGAAAACAAACCGGCGGTGCTCCAAGGCCACTTCCTCGCTGGTCGCCCGAGTCCACGCGCCGGGAGCCTGCCAATCGATAGCGCCCTTTCTGGGTGGCGGGCTGGACAACCCATTCAACGATCGCGCTCGCTCCCGGGTCGGTTTTCCCGTCACCGAAAAGGTCGTCGCGGCCAATGGCGGGACCGACACTTCGTTGATCGGCACCGTGCGAGAAAGCCCCGATCGTGCCGGTGGCACCGCAGCAGAATTCGTACTGTTGTTGCTGCGTGTGGTGCGGGGCCGACGGCGCACCGAAGGGCCGCGGGCACCCGAGTCGTCCGACCCCCACGACGTCTCGCCATCGTCTTCGGACGGCTCAAGTGACGAAATATCCGGCGACTGGCGACCCATCGAAACAGAAGTAAGTGAGAGGTCAAAGGCAAGTGCTCCGTCCGCTGCTGCGGTCGCCGCGGCGATCGATCGTGCAGCTATCGTAGCGGCAATGGCGGCCGCACGCGGACGACGGTGCGAGCGTGGGGGTCCCACTGGCAGGGTCGCTGGTGTATTGGACGCTCCTTCTTCCTCTGGGTCGCTCAGCTCGGACAGGTCCGACTCGTCATCGCCATTCATGTGAGGAGCGTTGTGCATTGGGACATGATTTGGCGTCGCAAGAACCACGGTCGACGCGTTCCCATTGGGGTTAGACGGCTCAAGACCAGTAGGTGCCGGTGCCGATGCCAGTGGCGGCGGTCGTTGCCGACCATCCAAGGATCCGGAATGTTGTTGCTGCGAGCGGTGAAAGAACCCAAGGGGTGGTCCGAGGCGGAGTCGGATCACGGGGCCCGTGGATGGAGCAGGAGGGGCTGGTGGCGCTACTCCTGGGTTGGCGCCAGACATATATGATTTCTTTTTTCAAGAAGACAAAAAAAGATGAAAGAAAGAGAGATCGATTTTGGTTTGCTTGGTTTTATAACAACTCACTCCTCGGCCTGTGAGGGGGCCGTGGATTCCTGCTGCTGCTGCTGCTGCTCTTCACGGCCCTTGGAAAACTTGTGCTGCCCTTTCGTGATCCCTTCCACGTGGCCGACAACGGGAGGACGGCCGGGCTGGAGCTGGGTCTGTATTTACACGCATATCCAATGTCAGTCAAACCATCTCTGCAACCAACGTCTGAAGAAAAGCATACCGTCTCCACACTGTGCATGCCTTTGGCATTGCCGGCAACCCACTTGTCAGGGTGTTCCGGATCCTCTTCCTTCTCGGCCGGTGGTTCGTGGTGACCGAGCCCTTCCTTGAGGGCGTCAAAGATCAGGTCCGAGATCTGTTCCTGGTGCTCGCTGCTTGATTGATCGAGGTAAGGTGTTATTGATCCATTGGAGACAATTGTGTTGGGCGTACGTGGTCTGTTTCTGTTGGTGCGAGGCCATTTTTTTGGTTATTTTTTTTCTCTCTGGTTTTGGTTTGAAAAGACATTTGCTCGTCCCAGACCCGCCAGCCATTTTATTGTGCGACGGGTCGTTTAGTACGCTTTGGTGACTTCGGTTGGGTTCGGTGGCTGATCAGAGACATCGTCTTGAAGATCGACTTGAAGCCCAAAAACAAATGATCCGAGACGTTGCCAACCATGTCTTTGCGTACGCCGCCGCGAACGCACCCGACCGGGACGCCGCGTTGGCAATTCTACATGTGCTCCCCGGAGCCGGCTACGGCGTCACCGACGCCGTCCTGTCGCTCGGCTTCCCCGAGTTTCTGCCCGCCCTCGCCGTCAAACATGGCCACGCGCACCTTGTCTCACGCTACCCGCGTTCCCTGTTGACGGACTGCTTTTCCGACGTTTTTGGCGCGGCTGCGGCCCGCAGCGACTTTACCACGCTCAATTGGCTGTACCTGCACTTTGGCCCAACCTCCCTGTGCCACGCCGAATGGTCTCCGTCGCTTCTGTTAACGAGAGTTACAGCTGGAGGCCGAAATGACGTCCTGGACTGGTACCATGCTCTTTCCGGTGTCCCCAAGCTACGTCATTCCGATATTGAATTGATGGCGTACTCGATCGTCACTGGCGAACACATGTCGGTCCTGGCCTGGCTCAACGAGCACCAGTGCCGATTCTTGAACATCAATATTATTACCGAAGCGTGCCAGTACGGCAAGTTGGCGGTGCTTCAATGGGTGTGGTCGCAACCCACTGCTCCTTCCATCGCTGACCCCGCCGACCTGTATCATGCCCAGGAAAGGGCGCTTCGATGCGCGACGGACGAAGGTCATGTTTCCGTTCTCGAGTGGATGGATCAACATTTTGGCCCTGGTATGGTGGACTCCATGCAATCGCAAGACATCGAGTCTCTCATTGACGGGGCATTCGGGTCTGGTCATGCCGCCGCAGTGGAATGGTGGTGGAATCGCTGGCAGCGCCATCCGAATCATCTCGACTACCACCTCCGACCCGAGGATGAGGTGGCCATGGATGATACCAAAAATGATGGCAGTGATGGTGATGAAGACCCTGGCCAACTCGTCGAGTTTGGGACTCTGGGTGGACTGGTGGAAGCTGCACCGAACATGACGCGCGATATCATCGAGTGGGTGGTCGCCAAGCTCGAGCACGGCGACCTGCTGTACACGGACGAGGACGGCGACTTGATCGAGCCCGAGTTGAAGCAGCTGCTCCCATCCGAATTTGAAGGACTTGAGCCGCTGGACTTTCTTCAATGGTGGTGGACGACCTGCAAGGCGAACGACTGGCCCTTTCACGTTGCGAGCACTTTTGCTGCTCACACTGTTCGCGACAATCGCACTGACGTTCTCGAGTGGGCTTGGGACCACGTTCGTTCCGAGGCGGGATTCCAGTCCAACGAGTTGTTCTATGCTGCGTTTGACCAGCGCGACGATACTTGTACTCTTGAATGGCTCTGGTCCAAAGGGAGTAAGCTGACGTGGCCAACTCTGAGCGAGCACTGGAAACTGGGTACTTCACGCCATCTCATTGGCGGGCCGCTCTCAAAATCGGTCTTGATTGGCCTCGACTGGTGGTATACGCACCCTGGTATCAGTGTTACCGAACTCGAGGACCTTGCTCGGCGTGCTGTACCATTCACGCCGTTCGAACTGTGGTGTCGCACCAAGCTTGTCGAGTTGCCGAGTGGGTTTAGCCCGCTCCCGCTCGCAGCAATCCTGAATGCGCACTCTTCGCCGCTGCGCACCGTGATGTTGACCCACACTTACTTTCCACAACCAGACCCCAATTTCGATCGACTCATTTCGGTGGACACTGTCGCAGCCACTGAATGGATGCGACTTGCCTCTGGTATCACTCCTCAGACGGTACTTGAACTCGCTCCTCGCGCGATCTTGGGCAAGCACGACGCGCCAGTCGTCATGTGGTGGGCCAAGAAATTGCTGGATGCGGGTAAGCGCGTTGTGCTTCCGTACCCCGCCAGCCAGGTCGCCAATGCGAGCCGGCAGCTTCTCAAGTGGCAGCTTGTCGAGGCGGGCGTTCCAGTCTATGTTCCTGCTGAAGATGACGTGGGTGGAGTTGACTTTTTGTTTCCCATTTAATTGATTTCCCATTTCCCATCAAAAAATCTCTCTTTAAATTAACAAAAATAATGCCGGCACCAGCTGCCACCACTGCCGGCCTCGCCGCTGCCGCCCCTGGCTCAGCAGGAAAGTCCGCCGCCGCCGCGATCGCCAAGCAATCCCAACAACAACAAGCAGGATCCGCGCGCATCGACTATTATGCGACGCTGCAAGTCCCGCGCTCGGCCGATCGCCAGGATATTCAGGCCGCGTACCGTCGTGTCGCCCTTGCGCACCACCCGGATCGCAAGCCGCCGCCTGGTGCCGCGTCGTCCACGCCGGCGCACGATCCAGCGGCATTTCTGCGCGCGGCCGAGGCGTACGAGGTGCTGAGTGGCGCCGAGACGCGCGCCGTGTATGACTTGTTTGGATTTGAGGGGCTCGAGCACGGGTTTCCCGAGGCTGCTGGTTTGTTACATGTTGATTTATGGATTTCCCAGCGCTCGAGAATTGACAACATGTTTATGTGAATAGGGAAACCTGGGTACTCGGGGTACAAGTATCACGGAGATCCAATGCGCACGTTCCGCGACTTTTTCGGCGGCGATAACGTGTTTTACGGTACTTGCTCCCATTTCATTCCTCCAGGATCCGTGGTCATTGACGCTCGTAACCAAACAAATAAAAAGAAGTATTCAAGGAGCACTTGTACGATCCGTCTACCGGGGCTCGGCGGGTGGGATTCGGCTCGCTGCGTCCCGAGACCGTGCACTCGGCGCCGATCATTGTCCCGCTGCTCATGACCATGGCCGAGCTGTACACGGGCATGACCAAAAAAGTCCCCTGGACGCGCACCGTCCTCCCCGGCGCGTCCGGGGGCCGTCCCGAGTCCCGTCCCGAAACCCTGGCGCTGCATGTCCCCGCAGGGGCGAGGAACGGGACCCGACTGGTATTCCCTCAGCGTGGAGACATGGCGCCTAACACGGTGCCCGCCGACGTGGTGTTTGAGATCAAGGAGGTCCCACATGCGCACTTTACACGCGATCCGGAGGGGAACTTGGTAGTGGAAAAGACGCTGTCGCTAGACGAGGCGCTCACGGGGAGTGTGGTGGAGGTCACGGCGCTGGACGGGCGCGTGGTGCGGGTGCCCGTGTACGAGGTCGTCCAGTATGTTGCATTCCTTTTGATTTTTCAGGATCCTTGACCTGACCAAAACTTGAATAGTCCGTTCTACGTCAAGCGCGTCAAGGGCGAGGGAATGCCGGTGCCCAAGTCGGCCGAGGACGCAGCTGCCGAAATGGGCGTCCACAGCGCTCAGCACGCACACGCCCCGCCGCCAAGTGCGCGCGCCGACCTGCTGATCAAGTTCCGAGTCGAGTTCCCGCAGTACTTGACCCCCAAGCAAAAGAAGCAGGTGCACGAGGCACTGGCCGCACCGCCAACTTCGACGACGGGTGCATGAGTCGAATCTCTTCTTCTTTTAATTTTTCCGCTGCCAATAGAACACGCACGGGAGTTCCACACTGAATATACGCGTGGAATGTGAAGGGAAGGACGCAGGGAATGCGAGCCGAAATGAATTGTGAGATTGACACGTCAATCTGTCGTTCATGTCTACGGCACCACCCGAATTTCACATAGCGAATCAAGCGACTACAAGTACCTCAGACTGGACTGGGCTGGCTCACACACTAACCACTGACCATTACAATCCAAACCAAAACTCAACGATTATGAAATCAACTGCTCTTCCTGCCACCATGCGCGCCATCCTGATGCCAGTCTACGGCGGTCCCCAGACTTTGGTCGTGGCCACAGAGCACCCAGTCCCGACCGCCGGTCCCAAGCAGCTCCTGGTGCGCGTGATCGCCGCGTCCTGTAACGCGGCCGACTGGCACATTATGCGCGGCGACCCCAGCGCCGCTCGCCTGGCATTCGGGATCACCAAGCCAACGGCCGGCACGATCCTTGGCAACGATTTCGCGGGGATTGTCGAGGCCGTCGGCGACAAGTGCACCGGCGGGATTGCTCAGGGAGCGTCGGTCTTTGGTCAGCTAGTTCCCGGCGCATTCGCCGATTTTGTGGTGGTCAGCGAAGACTCCGTTGCGCCGATCCCGGCCGGGTGGTCGTTTGCGGACGCGGCAACATTGCCGACGGCGGGAGTCACGGCGCTGCAAGCGGTGCGCGATGCGGCACTGCTCCCTCGCAAAAGCAACGCGTCGGTGCTGATCAACGGCGCGTCGGGCGGCGTGGGGATATTTGCAGTGCAGATCGCCAAGGCCATGGGCGCCGCGCACGTCACGGCCGTGTGTTCGGCCAAGAACGCGGCCATGGTGCAGTCGCTCGGCGCCGACCGCGTGCTCGACTACGCGACCCAGGACTGCACGACCGAACAAACCGACCGCAAGTACGATGTGGTGCTCGACATGGTCGGCACCCACTCGTTCGCCGACTACCGCAAAGTCATGGCTCCGTCGGGGCGGTTCGTGCCTGTCGGCGGGCCCGGTGGCGGGTTCCTGGGATCCACGTCCGACGCGATCATGGCGGTCATG
Organism: Blastocladiella britannica; assembly: GCA_025349905.2. Lineage (NCBI taxonomy): Eukaryota > Fungi > Blastocladiomycota > Blastocladiomycetes > Blastocladiales > Blastocladiaceae > Blastocladiella > Blastocladiella britannica. The sequence continues at coordinate 17,247 of MU624832.1, forward strand.
TCGTCCATGTTCACGTCGCAAAAGGCGGCCATGTTTGTCGCTGCCATCAACCGCAAGGAGCTGGAGCAGCTGGCGACATGGGCGAACGAGGGGAAGCTGAAAACCGTGATCCAGAGCCGGTACCCGCTCGAACAGGTTCCCGAGGCTATCCGCGTGCTCGAGGAGGGCCATGTTGCCGGAAAACTAGTGATTGAGGTTTCTGCTGCGCCATCGTCGTGAAGTCTTTTTTTTTTTTTTTGGTTTTCTCACACGAATGAATTTTTCTACAATTGCAAAAACAAAATGACCAGAAAAAGTAGCATGGCACTCCCACCGTCGTCTCCGGCAGCAGCAGGGACAATTGTAGCACCTCATTTGACGCAGACGCAGTCGCAGATGGTGTACTATCCACTACCGTCGCAGACACTGGCCCGTGCATCCCCGTTGCGACCAGTGGCACCTCCTCAACCACAGACACCGGGTAAGGCCCTGCAACATCAGCAGCAATACTTGCATGGCCATGGTCAGTCACAGCAGTCACAGCAGATTCAAGTGCGCGGCACGAACCACCACCACCAGGCGGGACGACCGGTCCCACCGCCCCCACCGTTCCAGCTGGTGCTGTCGCCGCCGATCTGCAGTCTCCCCCTGCCCATGACCACCAACGCCACCACCACCATGGCAGAGACCATGTCCATGGTCCCGAGCGGTAGTGCTCATTGGCAATATCATCAACATCAGCAACAAGAGCCTCTGTCTTCGCAGCTGCTCCTCACCATGGCCGCACCACCACCGCCCCCGCCGCCTCCACAGCTGCTCTCGTCCCAGCCGCAACTCGCGCCAATTTACGCGTCGGCGGCGACCCTGGAGGCGATCGTGCATTCGGCCGTGACCAATGCGATGCGCGAGTGCGCCGGCATGCTGCACACGCGCGGCGGCGGTCCTGCTGCTGCACCCCTTCTCTCTGCGGGTTCCTTGTTGCGCGACACGATCGAGCAGCCGTACGACAGCCTTGGTGCGCTTTTTGGACTCAATCTTTTTTTTTTTTTGCCCCCGCATCTCTGACTACTTTAACGTGAAAAAGGCTCAATCACCCTCTCGCAGCCCCCTTACGGCGGCACCGGCAGCAGCAGCGGCCTCGGTACTCAGCACCACCATTTTTCACTCGTCGCCTCGCAACCGATCGTCTTGTCGCACACAACACCGACGCCGACCCCACCTCCACTTCCACCCCCGCCCGGACCTCCGCTTCCGTCATCCATCAACGAACCGCTCGAGGCCGACCACCGCGTCCTGCTCGCGGCCGTCCTGGCGCTACGCGCCGAACTGGCCACCACCAACAGCCCGACCCCGCTGTTGTCGCCAGTACAGCTACCCCCCGGCGCCGACGAGGCTACGCGGCTCGCGGACGGGACCGCGTCCCCGCCCGACGCCGCGCACGCCGCGACCGTGCACCTGGCGCGGTCTACGGTGACGGCGGTGCGCGCGCTGGTGGCCAGCCGTGCACGTGATGCGGCGCGGACCGAAAAGGCGCGGGCCGAGCGGGATGCCGCCCGTGTGGACCGTGACGCCGCGCGTGGTGAGCGGGACGACGCGTGCAAGGACCGCGATGCAGTGTGTTCGGACCACGATAAGGCGCGCGGGGATCTCCGGGCCGCCATCACCTACATTGCAACCAAGAATACCGATTTCGACGCTGCCGCCAAGAACCATGCCGCAGAGGTTTTGGCGGCGGCGACTCGCGCGGCCGAGCTTGAGGGGCAAGTGGCGAATCTCCGAGCCCAGTTGGCCGAGTCGTACGCGGCGCTGGATCTCGCAGCTGAGCGCGCCACTGCCGCCGCGCAAGCTCAGGCCGCTTCTGACCTAGAGGCGGCCGTGGACGAGGAACGGGCGCGAGGCAGTACGGTAGCGGCCGACCTGCGCGTCGAGCGCGATGCCGCAGTCGCTCGGACGTCGGAATTGGTTGCAGCGCACGAGTCTGAGATCGCGCATATTCACGGCCACCTCGACGTGGCTCGCATCGCCGAGCGATGTGCCGCTGACCGCGAGGCGGTAGCGGCCGCTCAGTGTTCGGACCGGGAATCCCAGTTGCAGAGCGCACAAGACGAGCTGGCGAATGTATGCCGCGATCGCAATGCCGCGCAGGCGGCCGAAGCGACGGCCAGGACCGAGATTGAGCGGCTCGAGGGCTTGCTCAAGGATGCGGAACGCGATATTCACGACGCGGCCGAAACCAACGCCAAGATGTGGGGACGCGTCGAGAACGAAGAGTCGGCGCGTAAAGAACTCGAAGTGCAGTTGGCGGACGAGCAGGTCCGGACATCTACCGTGCAGTCCGAGCTGGCGGGCGAGCGGGCGCGGGCCTCCACTATGGAATCCGAGCTCGCGGAGGAACGATCTCGACTCTCTACCCTTCAATCCGAGCTGTCGGACGAACAGGCCCGGGTCTCTGCTCTGAAATCCGAGATGGCGGACGCATGGGGTCGTATCTTCACCTTGGAAAAGGAGCTGACGCAAGAGCGCGACTGGGGATCCGCACGCGAATCCGATCTGGAGGAAACGAAGGGCCGGCTTGAATCCGCGACTTCCAAGCTCGTGTCGGCCGAGCGACGCGCGACTGAGGCCGAGGCCGACGCCAAATCTAAAGCAGCAGCAGCTGCTGATACGAGTGCCGTCGTGGAGCAGCTCCGCGCTCAGGTAAAGGATCTCGAACAACAATTGGTAGCCGCCAAGGTGCTTACTTTTCTCCAAATTTATCAGTAGTATTGGCCAGACTCACTATTTCTTTCACAGCAACAACGACCGCCGAGCACATCGAAACGCGCCGTGTTTGCACCGGGCGGGTTTGACTTTGGCCTCCCGCCGCCCCTTCCTTTACCTCAGATGCGATCCGCTGTGATCGATTTGACTGGAAACTCGGCCGATATGTCAGCATTTGCTGACGGTACACACGAGCATGGGAGCCCGGTCCCTGCTGCGGCTGCTGTCACGGCGGCCCTGGTTGCTCAGCGGTACCCTCCGCCCGTATCAGTGTCATCCTCGGCTGCGAACTCGCCCAATGTGGACTCGCCGGTTCCGCGGAAACGGCGTCGGGTTGAGATTGAATGTGCGTTTTCTCACTTTATTCTGTTTGAATTGATTTGACGATCCTTTTTTTGGCATGTCATAGCACCGTGCTTTCCCCTCGAGCGTGCGGCACTGCAGCAGCACGCAAGCTCGATCACACTGCCTCCGCCCCCTCAAATCGTTGTCCCAGATGGCACGACGCCAGTCTCAACAGCGCCGACCTCGATCGATATGACGCAACCGACGCCGCCGCAGCACTATGTGATTTGCTTGACGGGATTCACGGAACATGGCGGCGACTTTGACTGGGAAGCGCGGGACCGCGTCATGTCGGCCATTGCCATCGTTGGAGGTCAAGTAGCGGCGAGCCCAGAAGCAATCGATGTTACTGTATGTTATTCCATTCAATTTGATATTTGTATTGGGCGACTTCTTACCAACATAAGTAACAGCACGTCATTTGCCCGCCGCAGTGTGCGACACTGGGCTACTTTTCGGCGCTGGTGACGAGCAAATGGATTATCCAAGACCTGGCCTGGATCGATGCCGCTCTAGCAGCGCGCTCCTTCCCACCCGAGACCAACTACGGCGGGTTCCGGGCGACTCCGCAACCCATGGTCAAGTGGGCAGTGCATTTCACTCCCGGATTCGACGCCGAAATGGCCGCCAAGGGCCGATCGGGTCTGCCGCGCACGCTCATCACCCTGGGTGGAGGGCGGGTGGTTGACACCTTGCAAGGAGCTAACGTGGTGCTGGTGGGGTCGGACGAGGACGCGGCTCAGTACACGTCATTTGCCTCTGAGCGGTTCGAGGATCCTGCTGCTCCGGCTGCAGCAGGGGGAAAGGCGGCGGGCGGGCACAGCAGGCGCCGGCGGTGGGTGTGGACGTGGGCCAAGTTTATTCAGCGGATCCTCACGCTCAAGCTGACCACAGGGAGCGTGGCCGAATGAAAATATATGCGTCCTGCAGTTGAGGCACCTGTTGGTCCGACGGGACATCGAGACCATCATTCGTTTTCGCCTTCTCATTCAAAAACGCGATGGCACAACCACCCGACGGATAGGA
>MU624833.1:0-21337 GCA_025349905.2 Blastocladiella britannica
CAACGCTTGGCAAGTCCAGGTAGCGGCCAATCTCGACGTGGACGTCGTCGGGCAAGTCCAACATCGTCATATTTATTCAGTCAAAGAGTCATTTGCTCGAATGATGGTGGCTCCAAGGACTCAATTCTCCACACTCTCGTGATAAATCCAAGGTTCTCACTGGCCTCAGTGATTTCCATTTTTCAGGTATTCGTTCCCCGGCATATATATCCTCGGGTTAAAGACACTGGTCATGTCTGCTGCCCTGCATGCATTAATTTTATTCCTCTCGTACATTTCCTGGGAGACGAGTTCATTGCGCTAGCGCAGACCTGGCCAGCAAAGGGGTCGTGGCGGATCCCAGCAGAAACCGAAATAGAACCACACAGTGATCGCCCTCGGGGGTCTGGCGCCACCAAAAACCGCGTCGCCCAGCAATGCATGCTTCTCAGACGTGGTGGTTGCTTGATGTGCAGTCAGCATTGCAATGGCAGACATGGCAGCCGCGTGTTACTTCCCAGCCAAGCAAAACCAGAACAGCAGCGAGAGGCAGACCTACGAAGTTCTGCACTGCGCCACTCCCAGCCAGTCACCTGGCAATCATTGCGAGTAAAAGAAAAAATGAATCATTACCCCGTTTTTTTGACATTATGCAAGCAAATATATATTTGATAGCTTGCTTATGGGGTAAAGAATGGGATTTCTTGTGACACAAAAGGCACTACCCCCTCCTGTAACGACACGTGCGGGGGGGTCGGCAGACGGAGGACAGGCAGGAGGGGATGGCGGTTGAGACTGGATTTAAATATAACAGAATGACATGCGACACTGTTCTAAAGAGGAACAGTTCGCGTGTATAATACATTATCATATACACTATTGTGCGATGGCCAAAGTCCACTCGGCCAATCGTCACATGACCTCCCCATTTTCAGCAGCTTTATCGACTGCCGCGCGTGTATAACGGAGGGGCATGCGTGGGTCTTTTTTGGACCGCTCGAGCCACCAGTCCAGCACATCGACGTGTCCATTGGCGGATGCTTTATCCATGGCCTTTGCGAGTAGACGAAGGAGAGACCAATTTCGACCCACGTGTTTAATGCAGTGATGTCGCCACGTGAGGAGGCCGCGTCAAATATCACATCGGCATTGAGATTGAAGTCGGTGTGCTCATTGCGGACGAGCACAAACGCGTCTGTTGCTGCGGTGGGAGGCAAGAAATCGAGGCCAAGGTCCGTTGCTATTTGTCAGTACGCTCCTAGTGAAAAAAAATTGGTACAACCAAAAAAAAAAAAAATTACAAGTGCCGGGTGGGCGAGCGATCATCACCACACCAGCGGAGGTGGCGAATTGCACAATATGCGCATCTTTCGAGTTGGTGCGATGTCTCTGTCGCCATTCCAGTTTCGGGTGCGGAATGCTCCAGTGACTGTGAATCCGCTCGTCCTCACAATTCCCAGTAAGCACCATAAATGTGAACGACTTGGTGGTGGTGGGCTTGTTGTCGGGTCCCGGCTCGTTGTAGGAAGCAAAGTTGGTGTTTTCGATATGTGTGCCGAGGTATGTGCCCGATTTGCCGAGACACCAGGCTAGGTGGACCTTCCCTGTAATGGAATTTTGCATAACCGGAGGCGACCAGGTCTTCAAGTTGTCCTTCTCTGGGTGTGTCCACTTGATACCTTTGTAGAGGGGAAATTGAGTTGAATCGGCAATGAGGAGCTCAATATCGGTGCTACTGGCAGCGACAGTGGCGGCAGCGGCCTTCTTGCCCTTGCCGCGCGGAGCCTTGGCCTTGCGCTTCGGCGCGGGCCGCTTGTCAACTTGGACAGTGTTGACGTCGTCACCCCCGTCCCCGATGTCGGTGATGATCTTGGCAGCACCACGCTTCCGAGCAGGAACCTTGGACGACGATGGGTGATCCTGTAGAGAAAACGGCCTTGTTTTTTTTTCTTGTGAGTTTATTTTTGACTCGCGTTACTCCTGAAATGAGTCGAAAGTCGCTCTGGCGGCGCACACGGCGCTGAGGGGTCCAGTCCTGCCCGACCCAGGTTGGGAAGGCTCCCGGTCGGTGGTGGTCGCCTCTTTCCGGGTCAACGATTGCAAGCATGATAAACGACGTTGCCAATATCATTCTCGCCCACGCTGCCGGCGCCGCCCGCTCGCCCCAGGCGGCCATCGAGATACTGAATGTGCTGCCCCAGCATGAACCGGTGCTCACCGCCGTCCTCTCTCGTGGCTTCCAGGAATTCAGCCCAGCGCTCGCCGTCAAGCACGGCCATGCGCACCTGTTGCCGTGCTACCCGCGCCACATCCTCCTTGCCGACTTGGGCGACACGCTCAGAGCAGCCGGTGCCAGAGGAGACCTCCCAGCACTCGTCAAGCTGTGGCAGATCGCCGGCCCGACCACCCTTGGCCGCATCATCTGGCTGAACGCAGATGATAACAGTCTCGTTGGCACCTTAATTGTGCACGCTCGTCTGGATGCCCTGGACTGGTTTGTTGGCGCAGCTGCACTTGCCGGTCTCTGCATTCAGTGGAGCCAGTACTATCGCGCCTGGCCGTCTGCAGCAACAAGCGGACATACAAATGTGATCGAGTGGGGCCTCAAGCACGGGTACCTGGAGACCATGACGAGAGAGCTCGCGCTCATTTTTGCCACAAACGGCAGCACTGCTCCCCTCGAGCGTTGGCTTGCTGCCCAACCCGGGAAGACCCAGGCGATCGCTGCACTCAAGCGCGACTACCAATACCCTGAATTTCTGAAAAATACGACTGCAGCGGCCCTCGATTGGTGGTGGATCCATATAGCCAAAAGTCGCTGGTTGCCGAAACCGAGCGACCTTAACGAGATTGTCAAATGGCTTTTCTACGACCAGAAAGACATTGCCACCATCGAGTGGTGGTGGGCCCGGTTCCTGGAGCACCGAACGCCAGAGCACACATTTGGAAGCGACGATTTGATTGCGAAATGCAGTTGCTACTTCACGCCCGAGGCCGCCGACTGGTTGTGGCAGCATTCGCACTCCTCGGGCACGCACTGGGACAGCACGCTCCAGAGCGCGCTTCCGTTTGCGCCAGCCTGGCATGACCTGAAGCTCGCCGAGAATTATGGGAGTCGTGATATTTCAGCGTCGACACTGCAATGGTGGGTCGAAAAGAGCGCTCTCACGGGCCAAAGGCTTTTCATTGGGCCCAGGTTTATCTGGGCGTGCGTGTGCAGGGGCCGCCTTGTTGTGCTGGACAGCATTCTACGAGCATCGCTCGACACGGTGGTACAGGTCGATTGGGGGCAGGAGCTGGTCCACTGTGCCATCTTGCAGAGGCATCTCCACGTCTTGCAATGGTGGGACGCGCATCGCGACCAATTGCCTGACCAAGACCTGTCAAAGTGTCCACTGTACCTTGGGCAGGTGGCTGAGCATGATGCAACAGGCATCCTGGAGTGGTGGCACGCCCGCTATCCGTTGGCTGCCAAGGACGACGACTGGATGCACGTGCTGAATGGTGCCATCGAGTACAATGCGCGCACCATGCAAGCCTGGCTCCGTTCGCACCCCGACCTGGTGTGCGGCTCGGTCTATTTTATGGACGAGCCCTGCCTGACCCCTTTCACGCTCGATTTCATGGCCGAGTTTGAATCGCATATGGAGACGCCGGAGCGGTTTTCCAATATGGTGGCTGCAACTTGGCAATGCTATCGTTCGGGCGTCGCTGTCGACTCGAGACTGCCTCTATCTCCATACGAGTGGGTGGATGTCATTCGGACCTTTAATCAGGTCACATGGGAGTGGTGGCTCCAGGCGCACGTCGCAGCTGGACACACCATCGTGTTCCCTTGTGACGAGTCTATTGATCCGGATGCATATGTACTCGGTGGAAATGCGCTGATTTGGCTGGTCGATGTGATCGTCACGCGCAAGATCCCGCTCCTGGTGGAGTCCGAGGAAGACCGCAAGGTGATTGTGCCCTTTGTTGTCCGCGAGTTTGACACACACGACTGGTTCTCGAGAGACAGGTACCAGGAGGTGAGCGAAGATGAGGACGGAGAGGAGTGAGTGAGAAGGTGGGATTGTTGTTTTCTTGTGTGATTTTCTCAAATATATTGGAGGAGCGAGATGAGGGTTCGCGTCTTTCCCGAGTGGAGCCGGCCGGCATTTGCGCTGGCCAAGATCAAAAAGTCGCTGCTGGCAGCAGGAAGAAGGGGCGATCTTCTTTCAAAAATGTACCTTTTTTTTTGAAGTCCATTGCCGCTTTAAAAATGGATATACGTTGGCAGAAGGAATCCACCAAGCCTTGAAAGTTTGAACAAACCTGGGGCAAACTCGCTCCCTCTATTGCAACGGAAAAAAAAAATCAGTCCGACCACGACCGAGAAAACGGCACATGTACGCCAGTTCCGGACTCTGTCAGGAGTGGGATCCTGCGCGTGACAATAACATCGTCCAACCACGTCTGCAAGTCGTCTCCATGGTGTTCTCCCATGATCGCTTCATTGATCTCGATATCGGGCAGCACAATTGCGAGGCCCGCGGACAGATGCGCTCGGAGCCACCCCTCACACGCAACTAAATCAAGGTTTTCGAGGATGCATACCCACCGGTCTGGAATCAGAGGCAGCAGCGAGTCGACAGCGACGCCCGAACGATAGCATTGCCAAGTTGCAGCCACCATATTGGAAAACCGCTCCGGCGTCTCCATATGCGATTCAAACTCGGCCATGAAATCGAGCGTGTAACGACTGCTGGAGGGGCACTGCGGTCCGTGGAAGGGTTTAGAGAATATATCTGCTTGCCAAACAATTGACTCGCGACAGTGAACCAAAGACAAGTTCCTGTCGCGAGTTCCCAATACATTAAATACGTGACGTCTGAATCGTCACAAATCGTGACTCTCATCGTCAAAACCCGAACAGGAAATAACCAGAAATCTCCATATTTATTAATAACTCCAGAACACCGAATACACGAGCACGACGTGCTCCCACATGACCAAGAGTCTGTGGGACATGCGCCACGATCTCGCGCTCGGCAGGCAGTTCGACCTCGTGTTCCTGCTCCAGCAGCTCTCAAAGCAAGACATGCAGCTTCTGGACATGGCCTTGGCGCTGCCCAGCCAGGACCTGACCCAGCTAGAACCTGACCCAGCTGGTGATGATGATGAGCAGCCCGCTTGGTCCCCGAGGCGCCCGCGCCCTGTGTTCGGTCCTTCCATCTTCGGTCACCAACCTGAGACCTGAGCCTTGCCTCGCCCAACTCGGGCACCGACGGCGCATACGAGCTGGCGGCCACTCTCCCGCCAGCACTGACGGATCTAATGCTTGTCGGCAGCGACATTCACAACAACAACGGGGCGATCGCGCCGATGGCGCCCGCGTGATTATGGCCAACCTCCCACCCTCGCCCACGGACCTCGGGCTTCCGAAAAAAACCAGATCAGAGACCAAGGGTCAAGCTGGTTGCCGCGAGTCTGCCGGCGTTGCTGACCAAGCTGAACCTTGGTGCCAACCCGTTTCGTTTGGGGATGCGGGCATAAAGGCACGGGCGGTCGCCCTACCTCCATTACTGGCGTCCCTGGAACTCTACGAGTCCGCAATGGGAGCGGCGGGAGCCATTGCCCTGGCCAAGAAGGCGCCGCCACGACTCGAGAACCTGTCCATCAATGGGCTGGAAATCGGCGACGCCGGCGCCGTGGTGCTTGCCGCTCGTCTGCCGCCCACCATGCGCACGCTCGATCTCGCTGAAGATGCGATCGGCGACATTGGCGCCAAGGCCATTGCTCAGTGGCTGTCTCCGTCACTGCAGGAACTGGCGATCTCTCGTAACAACTTTAGCAATGCGAGGAAGCGGGCCATTCACAAGAAGTGGGGGCGGGCGCAACAAGGATCTTGTGCTGTAAAGTATGGATGGTTTTATTGGATTTTACTTTGGATCATTGCTCGCGACAATCTTGTGCACGCGGCCGGCCAACCGAGTGCGCCATTTCTGAGCGTTGGGCGAGTCGAGCGGCGTCCACGCGAACTGCGGATCCACGTCCTGTCGAGCCAATGCGTCGAACGTGTTGGCCGGGTGCATCCACCACTGTGCGCGGTGCAGGATATCTCCCGACCCGGCGCCCAGAACCAGATCCAGTTCGGTGCGCGCCTCAGCCGCATGCGCGGCCGCCAGCGACCCGAGCCGGTGCGGCTTCACGAGCCGGGTGGCGTCCACGAATGCCAAGCCGTTGGCGTCACCCAGGATCCTTGCAACGGCATTGGGGACCGCCACCGACACGCTTCCCGTCGGACGACCGGGGCGACCAAACACCTCCGCGAGCAGCTGCGACGCGGTGCCCGCACGCACTTTCCAACTGTCGCGCTGCGGGTCCACCGTGTAGTACGCGAGCATCTTGTGGCCGTGCGCGGCGATCCAGTCGAGCGCGCACAGCACGTAGTCCACCTCGGCGTCGGTGACAAAGTAGTTGAACGAGAACCGCAAGTACCCGGGCTTGTACACTGAGAACCGCGGGGTGGCGGGCTCGCCGCCCGGCGACGACGACAGCAACGATGGCGACGACGACCGGGGCCCGAGACACCCGCTGCGGCAGTTCGGCGACCCTCCTCCGTACGCGGAATCGCCGTCGGCATTGTGGCGCGGGACATGCAGCGAGTTGGCGTCGCTGACGGCCGCGGCGGGAGCAGCAAGCGCGCTCGTGGACGCTGACGCCATGGCGGTCATGGTCGCGCGCCGAACGCTCTCGTCCTCGGAAATCAGGCCGGCAAACATGCCGACCTCGTGCGGCGTGAACTGCAGCAGTTGCTGGCCATAAGGTCCCGCACACATGCACCCGCCGCGGGTCTGCACGCCAAACAAGTCGTTGAGCAGCGTTGAGACAAAGTTATGGTGCAGCAGCTTGGCCCCACCGCGGTGCGGCAACTTGGCACCGCCCAGCACCGAGAACTCGGGCGCGGCCCGGATCTGTACGCAAAACACCGGCACGCGCGGGCCAGAGCCGTCGCCAATCAGCACGTACTGCGGGTTGCGGGCCAAGTGCGCCAGTACCGTGGAAGCCACCACGTGCTCGCGGGCAGCAATTGCGGCGGGCGTCACCCGGGACTTGAGCGCAAACACCATGCCGCACCGGATGGACTCGACGATGGCCGGGGTTCCGGCCTCCTCGCGCTCAACAATCTCGTGTTTGTGGTAGTCGGTCACGCCGTCCGTGACAAAGTTGACGGACCCGCCACCGGGACGCGCGGGCGTCGAGTGCTGCATGAACAGCGACTTTCGGGCAATCAGGACGCCGGGGGTCATGGGCCCGCCAATCAGCTTGTGCGGCGACAGGAACACGCCGTCCATCCACGCGAGGCCGCGCTTTGGGTCGCTGGCGGGCAGATCGTCGTCGCTACCGCCCTCAAGGTCGATATCGACGTAGGCACCTGTTTTATTCTGCCATGAGTACTTTGTTGCATTACAGTGAAGAATTTAAAAGTACCAATGCCAGCGTAATCGAAAAAGCACAGGCCGCCGTGACTGTGCATGATGCGGGCGATGCGGCGCGTGTCAATGGGAATGCCGGTCAAGTTGGACCCAGCGCTGAATGCGGCGATTTTGAGCGGCGCAGCAGAGTGCTCGCGCAATTTGGCCTCGAGAAACGCAGCGTCTGGCTCTCGACCATTGGTGGCCGGGTCCATGGGCACCACCACCACCTTCGCGCATGACTCGCGCCACGGGAGCAGGTTCGAGTGGTGCTCGGCGATGGAAACGAACACCACGGGCCGCCACGATGCATCGTCCTTTCCATGAGATTGCAGTTGCCAGTGGGGCACGTCCATGAGCCGCAGCGTGGTGACCATGTGCATGATAGCGGCAGTGGACCCAGCGCCGTCGAAAATCACCACGCATTCCCCCGCTGGGGACATTAGGCCAACTTCGGGCGAGGCATTGCACGCGGCAGCGATTTGGGACCGTGCCCATTCGCGCAAGTACCCCGTGTGCAGCGCCGACTCGGTAGTGGTGGTGTGGGTGTTGGCGTAGTACGGCAAGACGTGCGCGCGCACCGCATCTTCAATCATGTCGAGCGACCGGCCCGAGGCAAAGTAGTCGGTGTACACCATGCGCCGCACTGCGCCGAGTTGCGTGGTGTACGTCAGGTCGCGGCCAACCACACTTGCGCGGATGCGCGCAAACTTGGATTCGGCCGAGAGGGAGGCAGATGGGAGGGCGGCATCCAAGAGGGTTTGAGGAGGGGGTGTCATTTGAGGTTATTTTTTATGCTATATGGATGGGAGTACAGTTGCAATGGTGGGTGGAGTGCGCGAGGAGGGATGGGGGATTGCGGCGCCGTATTTATATACTTCAAAGGAGCCAAGTCGGATGCAGTTCCGATTTCTTCATTTTGTCGTCAGAACCTAGATCCCCCTTTAAAAAAGTACATTTTTGAGTCACTTCGATTGCGGCCAACCACCGTTCCACCGTATACCACCGTTCAACAATTTGGGAAGCTTTTTATTGCCAGGACTGGGACGGGGTAGAGACGACAGCACTGATTTGAGCACAAACACGCAAAATTTCCAGGACTTTCGGCATTGAAGCAAGTCACCATATCGTCGCCGCGACTGTCGCATCGCTCATGTTCTTGCGCAGATCCGACTCGATCCAGCTCAGCCGCGAGAATGCACGTTCAACCTCGGCAGTCGAAATCGGGACCAAAAGGAACGCCAACGCCAGCAGCGTAATGCTTGTGGATTCCGAAGCCACTGCCTTCCACGCCGCAACAAACCTGCCACCTGGGGCCTGCTCCGGAGTGATCGTAACCAGGAGCATGATGTCGAGCGCGAGGTCGCCCAACAAGTCGGAAAGGGCCGCCACCATCACCGCCTCGACAGGCCTCATCGAGCTCCCAGTCGCTGCTTCCATAACGAAGAAGTCGTGGACACGGCGGAGCGTAACTTTGTGCAGCCATCCGACCTATGATCATGAACTTGGGGGGCATGTGAGGTGTCCAGGTAATAGTCTATCGGAAGAAACAAATAAAGCGGACCATTCGGAGCCAAGAGAGCCAGCGAGTGGCAATTGGAACGGTGGTTGGCGGAACTCCGGGTGCTCACGAGCCCAGCAGCCACAGCGCCGCGGGCTGTGCTTGAATGCCGCTTTGAAATCGGCCATAAACTGGAACAGTACGCCAAACCGACCTTGGATGGCCTCGCCGACGAGGTTGATGATGTGAGCAAAACACGGAAGGTACACTGTCTCGGGGCGCATCAGCGCCAGGCGGTCCCTCCACGCTTTTTTCATGTACGCTGCTGAATCTGACGCGAACATGATGACCTTCTCGGGATCCACATGGTAGTCGTGCAGGACCCAGTGAACGAGTCGGCCAATGAGCAGGTTGTCGACTGACGTGTCCAGCGGCGGAAAGTATACGTCGGCAAGGATCGACATGCCCCTCGAGCACGAACACGGTCAAGATGACCACCTTGTTGCGATGGTCCGTCGTCTCGTCAACCATAACCGAAAGGGGCTAGTGGTTGAAAGCAGTCAGTCGCTTTTTTTTTTCTTTTCGAAGCACGACGTGGCGAGCTATAAAAGCAAACACACCCTTGCCCTGGACGACTTTAAATCCCCTTCGTAAAGGGCCGAGTGGTCGCCTTCAACGACCGTCGCAGTCGCGTTGCATCCGGCAAGCAGAACAATCGAGGATCGCCAGGTGGTTGTTGGTTGATGCAGTCTGGACAAGGCGATCAAACTGTTGTTGGGTCATGGTCCGGGTGCGGAAGCCCATATGGGGCCTCCATCCGGGAGCTTATTGCAGAGCGCAGATACCGCAGTTTAGAGCAACCGGCTGTAACAAAAGGATATCGCAACCTCGCCCGTCGAGTCGCATATGATACGTGGTCCTCAAATAACTTTCAAATAATAAAAAATAGCGTAAACAAACTTAGCCAGTCAGGTGTGTTGAAAAATTTAAAGTCATCCGTCTTTATACGTAAGATACTCTAGTTTGGTATTTGACACTGCATCATAGGCGAAACGATAAAGAGCAATAAATTGGTAATTTACACACGGCTGCTCAATGAACACGCGTGAACTCCCAATAGGGAGCTTAAACTGAGCTTTTCATCTCAGGGGGGCGATTCTTACGACGTTCCGAGTCGAGTGGAAGGATTCCGACATCCCAGGTCGCTTGGGTGCAATCAATGCCGGTACTTGGCTTTTTGCGGGGAATCAACAGGTTTTAGTGCGCAGCCGTGACGACCGAGTATCGAAAAAAAAAGTTTCCAAGAAAAAATCAGTATTTATAGGCTGCCTCAAATCCCGTGCATTGTTGCCACCCCGCCCCTCTCTCAAAACGTCATCGGCTTGTCCGGAATCCAAAAGCACTGCAAAACCGAACATTAGTACAAAATATAAAAGGGCAAATGTAGTTAGCATACCATGGTCGATCCCGACGTCGACGCCAGCATATTGGCGGCATGGTTGAATGCCACGCGGTGAATGGGCGACGGCGTCACATAGTCCATTTCGCACACCAGCTCGGTGGGACGTGCGATCGGAACTGCGGCCGCGTTGCCCTGTCGCGAAGAAGACGATCCGTCCGAGTCTGGGATCCGGTACACGCCAATGGTCCCACTGCCGGTCGCATTGGCCACCACCACGTGCTTCGAGTCCGGTGCCCAGTCGGCTTCCCCGCCCGTGAGTGGCGCCTCGGACGGATCGTACAGCGGTGGACGCTGGTCGGTCGGGCGCAGCTGGGGTCCATTTCCTACGCGAGCCAGCGTGCGCTCGATGCACCACGCGTCCAGCACATAGTGCCGGTCCGCGGCAGTCGTTAGCAGGACGTACTTACCTGTGTATTGTTTTTTTCTCCCCGTCAGCTTATTCAGTTCCTCAATTTCATAAACAAATAAAGTATATACCATCGCCCGAAAACTTGACCTGGGTGAACCGCGGAATATACGGCGCCGCCTGGCCGGGCGTGTAAATGGCGTCCGGAGACGGGTCAAAGATGGGCTGCGAGTCAAATGGTCCCGTGTCAAAGTTGCGGGCGTCGTACAAGTGAAGCCAAGGGAGCGCATTTGGGTCCGAGTTTTGGGTCGCTGTTCCATATGGAGTCAGTTTATGTGAATGAAAGGATATATAATGGACGAACCAACGCCAAGTACTCGGCCCGTGGCATCAATCCCAGCAACACCGACATGGCCGGCGGCAAGGTCAATGTTGCCCTGGCAGTTGGGCGACCGCGTGTCCCAGAGCTTGACGGTGCCGTCGAGCGAGGCCGAGACGCACAGATCGTCAGTGGGCGAGGGCTCTAGAGACACCACCTGGGCAGTGTGCCCCGTGAAATACCGGATGAACGAGTTGTTGGTGGTTTCCAAGAACCGAATGGTGTGCATGGCCAGTGGATCGGCACCAGCGGCGGGAACAGCAGTAGCTGGTGCGGCGGCTCCGGTACGCGGGTCGACCATTTTGGTGGACGCATGCAGCAGCTTGGATGCGCCGTCGTGGGCAAAGCGCGCCAGGTGCACGCCGTACTTTTTCGAGTGCAGGCAGGCCTTGGCGTCGCCGGTGCGGGCATTGTAGATGCGGATCGAGTCGTCGAGCGACGCCGAGACCAGGAACTCGCCCCGGTCGTCAAAGTGCATCGACGTGATGCGCGCCTTGTTGTCGGCGTGCAGGCGCGCGGGCCGGTACGACTCGAACAGGGCTGGCGGCAGCGGCGGGACCGCGGGCAGGTCGTCCAGGATATCGACCGGGTGGTCGCGCGAGAGTGTTACGTGGGCATGCTGCTGCTGCTGCTGCTGCTGCTGCTGGTACTGCTGCTGGTACGGTGGGTGCTGGTATTGCTGGTACATTTTTTTGCACTTTTGTATTGCCAATCGAGAACTGCCAAGTGTATTCTGCTGCTCGTGAATGTGGACGTCGTGCCAGTCAAGAGGTGAGGGGGCAAAGAGAAGCGAAAAACGCGACAACGAGATTGGCCGCATGCACCTCGTCCTCGGGCAGCACCTTATTACAAATAAAAGAATGACTGACAAAGAGCTCCCCGTCCTCACCTCCGACCTGAATGGCAACCGGGCCGTGCGCGTGCTCACGCTCAACCGCCCGCGCTCCGGCAACTCGCTAGCCCCCGACCTGGTGTCCGCCCTCCTGGCCGCTCTGGCTGCCGCCGTGGCCGACCCCACCGTCCGCGTGGTGGTTCTGGCTGCGCGCGGAAAGTACTTTTGCAGCGGCATGCGCCTTGATCCGGCCGCCCTCGCTGGTGGTGGCGGCGCCGTATCGTCCTCCCCGGACACAATGTTTGCGGCAGTGCGCGACTGCCCACTGCCGACCATTGCGCTGCTGCAAGGCCCCGCGCTCGGCGGCGGGATCGGCCTGGCTCTGTCGTGCGACCTGCGGGTGGCCACGCGCGCTGCGCACTTTGCTTTCCCCGAGGCCCGGCGCGGGATCGTCCCCGCGTACATTTCACCCGCATCGGTTGCGGCCCTGGGCCAAGCCCGCGCACTGCGGTACATGCTCACGGGCGACCGCGTGCCCGTCGACGAGCTGGTGGCGTGTGGCGCCGTGTCCGCCGTGGTGGACTCCGAGCCGGAACTGGCCGCCACCGCTGATCGGCTCGCGGCATCGCTCGTCAAGGGTGCGCCGGCCGCACTCTCGCTGATCAAGCAGCTCGTGTTCACGGTCAGCCGCGCTCCGCACTTGGATCCCGCCACCGCGGCATTTATCAAGTCCACGTTCGAGGGCATGATGTCCAGCGCCGACGCCGTCGAGGGCATTTCGGCATTTGCCGAGAAGCGCCTGCCGAGCTGGGATCCTTCTTCTTCTACTCCTTTGTTGTCGGCGTCAACCACCACTGGCAAGGCGAAGCTGTAAGCTTCCTTCATTTTCAAAATGTCTATTCTTTTGTTTTTATTTCATGATCCAAAGTCGAGCGACAAGGTGCTGCTGGCCGCGACCATCTGCCCATTCTTGAACTTGAGCGTTGGCAGTGATTCTGGCGATGAGATGCACGATCCAAGGTTATCGGTCAGTGACAGCATCCAAAAAAAAAAAAAAAGCATACATACCCCGCTCACCACGTAACCGCCGAATCTCGCCAATCAAGGCCTTGTTTTCCTGGACGTGCGCGAAATGCTCGATCCGGAACTCGGACGCCTGCGAGTCGAGCACTCGCTTGAGCTGCTTGATGGTCGATTTCAGTGCCACTTCTTGCCGGCCGACCTCCACGTCGCTTGGGGTCACCACCTTGGTGGCACTGGGCGACATGCCCTTGCAGTGCTTTGCGTGCGCGTTCTTGAGTGCGCGGCCTAACATCGACGGATCCTGAATGTGCTGGATCGCCAAAGTCACGTCGGTCTGGCACTGCTTGAGCATATGCAGCAACGCCTGTGCGCGGCGGTGCGCCAGCGCGGCCTCCTCGTTGGCGGCGGTGAGCCGCGTGCGCAGCTCGTTCTCGGCCGCATGCACCGCGTGCTCGTGCTTGCGTTGGGCGGTGAGCGCCTCGTTGGTGGCCAGGATCGTCAGCCGCATGTCGGCAATCGACTGCTCGCGCGGCTCAATCTGCTTCTTCAGGTCCTTGATCTTGTGGTCCAGGACAAACTTGAACTTCTCGAGCTCCTGATTCGACTTCTTGAGCTCGTAGACCCGCCGCTCTTGGTCCTGGATCATCTTGTCGCGCTCAATCATCTCGGCTTTCAGGCCGTCCACCTCGCGCTCGAACGCCGCCATCACTTTGCGTAGCCGCGCCTCGGTCTCGCGCAACTTGGCCATCTCGAGCTTGTTGTCGTCAATCTCCTTGTTCAGCGTCAGAAACTTTTTCTTGTAAATCCCGTTCTCGCCCTTGAGTCGCATCGAGACGTCGCGCTCGGCCCGCAGCGCCTGCTCGTACCGGTCCTCGTGAATGGCCACCTCGGACTCGATATCCTCGGCCTGCTGCCGCTGGTGCTCGGTGAACTCGCGCAGCTGCCCGGCCATGGCCTCTTGCAGCTTGACCACCTCGTCGGCTTTTGCGTGCAGCAAGTCGTCGAAATGGTCCGTCATGGTCGCCAGCTCGCCGGCGCGCTCGGTCTCGAAATCGGCCAGCCGCGTTTCCCAACGGCGCTGCTTGGTGCGCATCTCGTCCTGCAACGCTTGGAACCGCTCATACTCGACCATCAGCTGCTGGTTGTTTTTGTTTTCCAGGTCGCGGGTCCCGCGCGAGTTGCGCACGCACAGCAGCGAGAAATCGTCCTTGTGTTTGGCCTCGTCGCGGTCCTTTTCCGACCGCAAGACTGCCGCTGACGATTTCAGAGACTCGATTTGCTTGGACAGCTCGACCGTCAGCTCTTTAAGACGTTCCGTCAGGTTCATGTCCTTGAGTCGAAGCTGGTAGTCTTGCTCCATCTTTAGCTCCTCGAGCCGCGTGCGCATTTCGGCAATGATGGCTGCTCGCTCTTCCAGATCGGTCTTGGTCACGATCACTTCCTCGGCGTACGCCGACTCGACGCCATTGGGCAGTGTCCCTGCGGCCGTGAGCGCCAGATGTGGGGTTCCTCCAGTGTGAGTTGTTGTTGTTGTTGTTGGCGTGGGACTGGTCGCGCGGCTCGCGGTTTGGTGAGTTCCCTTGGTATCCTCTGCGTCTCCAGCAGCGACGGTGAGTGTCGGAGATGCTGCTGCTGCAGCAGTTGTCGCAGAAGCCGTTGCCGCAGCGGCAGCCGCTGCTGCCGCTTGCTGAGCCTTGGCGGCCGAGTCGCGGTCCGAAATCCGACACACCATCAAGCACCCGTCCTCGCCCGCCGACACCAAGAACTTGTCGTCGGCCGTGACGCGCATCTTGACCACGGGAGCCGAGTGCGCGGCATGCTCCTGTGCCAAGTCCTCCGAATCAAGATCCACGCCCCCACCGGCACCATCCGTCGTCCCGCCGCTCCCCGTCCCAGAACTGGTAGCAGCAGCAGCAAGAACGGCGGCGGTGGGCAAGGGTGACCGCACGGCCTTGATAGACCCGAGCGCGGTAGCCACAAACATCATGCGTCCCGACTGCGACACGGCGATTTGCGTCAAGTCAGCGCCCGGGCACTTGACTTCACGCACCAACAGCGAGTCGGTGATCGATCGCAGCACCCGGTCGGACCCGACCGCAAACGTGTTGCCCGCAATGTCGATGGCCGACGTGAACGTCACGCCTTTGTGAATGTACTCGTTGACGCGTTTGGCTCCCGCTGCCACATGTTGCGCAGCCGCGGCGGCGGCTTCGGCGGACGCAGCGGCGGCGGCGGCCGACACGGCACTAGTCGATGACGACAGGCTTTCGGGACGCATCGTGCCATGCGTTCCCCCCGCCGACAATGAGGACGCAGTAGTGGATCCACTGATGGCCGGTCCCCGCAGCACTCCGCTCAACAACTCCCACGTGTACACTGCGCCGTCGGCGCCGCACGAGACTAGCCGCGCATCGTCCAAGTCGGCGCCCACCTTGTGCCGCGACACTTGTAAGCCCGCTGCCATGGTCCCCGCCGTCGTGCTGCTGGCACCATTCCCGGCTGCGGCATTGGTAACGGCGTTCCCACCGCCGGCGGTGCCAGTTGTGGGTGTAGGTGCTGCACTCAACCCGTGCGTGCCCCGCGTCCAGTACAACGACCGCACGCGGCCGTTATGCGCCTTGAGCGTGGCGACTTGCTCGAACGTCCACGCATTAAAGATCAGGATCAGTGGCCCCTGGACGGCCGCAAACTGGTGCCCGCCGCGCGCAAACGCGCACTCGCGGCACCCGCGGATCGGAAACTCGTGCAACGTGCGCAAGTCGTCCGGGATGATGGTGTATAGCCGCAGTTTGTCGGCGAATCCCACCAGCAAATAGTAGCCTGATTTTTTTGGGCGTGTGAGTAATGATTTCCCTTGAAAAGATGGAAAGGGGACGACGGACCAGAGGGGTGCATGGAAATCGACAGCGGCTCTTCTGGAAAGTACTTGCACAGCTCGCACGTAAAGTTGACAAAGTTCCAGATCCGGACCGACTTGTCGGCCGAACAGGTCACGGCCAGCGGCTTGCGCACGCACACGTCCATGCTGGTGACGGGGCCCGAGTGGAATGCGGGTAGGACTGGAACTGATTGGAGCGTGTCGCCCTATAACATTTAACTGTGAGTACCATTGCTGGATCCAACTTAAAAAGGATAAATGATACCTTGGCCAGATCAATCATGGATATGTTGAGCATCTGGCAGCTGCCCTCCTCGGCAACCACCAGCAACAGTTCCTCGGACGCCGAGATCAGCATGGACCGGTACCGTTGGATCCCCGGCCCAGCAGCCTGCTCGGGTCCCGGTGCCGTCGTCGTCGATAATGATCCACCTGTGCTGGCGCTACCGCCGTTGGGGCCGGCCGCGGTAACGTTCGCAACCACGGTACCGGGCTGGGCGGCAATAGGCGAACGGCAGACAAACTTGAACAAGTCCGACGCGTCGCGCGAGTTGCGCTCATACACCACCACGGTGCCCCGACACGAGACGATCAGCAATCGCGGGGACATGGTGAGCGCGTCCACCGGCGCGTAGGTGCCAGAATAGCTGCCCGGCGCGGGTGGGAACGTCGAGGTGTTGGTGACGGCGGACGAATTGGAAAACAATGGCGTGCTACCATCACGAGCGGTTGTCGTGTTAGTCGGATCCGGACCCGCAGAGGTAATCCCGATCGTGGGGATCGCGCCTGCCCTTGGCAGCGGCTTGAACGTCGTCAGTGTTGAATCGCCGGTACCAATGGGAGGAGATTGAATGGGCGACAGGTTGCTGAGCGAGATCAGCGCTGGATCGAGCGCATAAAATGCCTTGAAGACGCCGTTCTCCATCATGATCAGGCACCCGCGCGCTCCCACCACGTAGCGAGCGGCCGAGACCCAGCCAAAACAGGTGATTTCCTGATTTTTAAAACAAGTATGGAAATTGAGTCGGCGAATACTTGGGGAGGGGGAGAGAAACGTACTGATTCGGCCACTGGAAGTTTGAGGGGGACGGGTTTCAAGGCGCCATCGGATGCGCGAAAGATCCGCAAGAGCCCGTGCGAGTGCACCGCGATTTGCTCCTCGTCACTTGGGTTGACTGCAATGGACAAGTTGGAGACCCACGATTGGAGAGCATGCGAAGTAGACTCGGCCGGATTGGCAGTAGGTGCAGCGGTGGTTCCAGGGCGACGTTGTCTGTCACCATCCGCAGTGCCTGCAGTTGCGGTAACGGAGGTGGTTGACGATACAGCCAAGTGGGGGGGCGGTGGGATGATGGCAACACCCAACGAGCGCGCTTTCTCCCACGACCAATACGAGACAAAGAGGTCGGCAGTGACGGCAGCGAGGTTTTTCGAGTCGCTCGAAAAGGAGAGGGCGACAACTTCCTATTTGTAAATGATCGTGAGTACTTGAAGAGTACAAACAAAAAAGTTATACACGTACCTTGGGACGACGATCCGGGATCGGATACACTTCCTCCAGGGAAAGCGTCTTGCGCTTGCGAAGTGTCGGCAGTCCAAACAAGTGAATGACAGGTCGGCCAGGCACAACGTTGCTTACCGTGGGTGCTTCGCGGCCGTGGTGGCCGCTTTTACCCGGAAACGACATGCTTCCCAGAACAGACCCGACGGTTCCACCGCTTCCACTCACTGTTGGATTGGCTGCAGTGGGAGCCGCTGCTCGAGATCGCACGGGCAAGTTTTCGGCAACCGCAAGGTAATGCCGTTCGCGCGTCAGGGAGATGGCGGTGATTACGGCATCGCGCGTGGATCCGGGAATGAATTTCTGCGATCGAGACGGCTGTGGCGAGTACACGACCAAGTTTCCACCGGAAATGTACAGCAGCGAGTGCTCGTCCATGAACAAGTACGGATCGCGGCATGTTGCGCGGACGCCAAAGGAGAGTCTTTATTTTTGACAATTTGAAGCTTGTCAGCCGCTGGGTGCACTTCATTTTGACAAAAGTATAGGTACAGTGGGGCAACGCCAGCAATGGACATGTTGGTTAATTGCGATCGAGTGGGAATAGAAAACGCGATGGGAAAAGTGAGATTCAATGACATTGCATATTACGCCAAGCGGCAACGCAACACAACTCGGATCAAGCACTCCTCGTTTCGAGAAGTATGCACGGCTAACCTGATGCCGAGCTGGCCAAGGTATTCAGCAGGGACCCTCCTGAATATTTTTTTTCTCTATTTTTCACGGTGAAGCAACAAGTGGCCAAGTTTTTTTTTTAAGTGGGACAGCCCAAATGGGCAGGGCCGAGCCACATCTGTCATGTCGACATGAACCACACCACTCAACGGCAACGACAGCAAACGCCAGCCCATACAGTACTTTGGCCTCAAAATGCCTCAAATACCGCCCGTCTGTCCGTCCCTGACTTTCAATTCTTTTCCACACCTAAACAATTGTAATCGCTGGCCGACCGCAATTGACCAAGACACTTTCTTTCGCTCGTACCAAGTACCCTCGCCCCGGTGGCCCAACGATTCCCCCCTACAAAAGAAATACAATGAAGTCCACTTCGTTCAAGGTCCTTTTCCTCGCGCTCTTTGCCGTTCTTGCGCTTGCTGCCTCGTCTACGACGGCGGCCCCGAGCTCCAGCGGCAACGTCGAGTCGTACGATGCCATTCTTGAGCGTCGTGTACGTCCCCTTCATTTGTTTCAGTTGGATGTTTTTGAAAGTGAGACTGAACAAAACATTCTTTAAAATAGCAAGCTCGTCGTGGCGGTAAGCGTGGTGGTGGTGGTGGTGCCGCCAAGAAGGCAGCGGCAGCGGCCGCGGCCAAGAAGGCGGCGGATGCGGCTGCGGCCAAGAAGGCGGCGGATGCGGCTGCGGCTGCTGGTGCCGCGGGCAAGGCTGCCGGTGGTGGTGCTGCGGCCAAGAAGGCTGCCGATGCGGCTGCTGCCAAGAAAGCGGCGGATGCGGCTGCTGCTGGTGCCGCGGGCAAGGCTGCTGGCAACGCGGGCAAGAAGGGCCAAGTCGATGCCAACGCTGGCAAGGCCGCTGCCGGTGGCGCTGCTGCCGGTGGTGCTGCTGCCGGTGGTGCCGCTGCTGGCGGAGCGGCCGAGCCGCCAAACACCAAGCCGACGGGTCTTCGCAATGACGGCCAGTTCTGCAAGCAGGTCGGACTTGCCGGCGCGATCCACGACGGCACCCAGAAGAAGACGGTGACGTGCTCGACGACGGTCCAGGGCGAGATCCCCTCGTTCAACAACATGGTGTCGACGATCATTCTTTCGCCGGCGTCGGGAGCCGTGGTCAGCGCCGCCCAGGACATGACGGTGGCCGTCAAAACCCAGGGCATCAACTTGGGCTTCTTTGAGGACCCGAACACCCGGTACTACACGAGCCCGCAGACGCTCGACAAGGCCGGCAACATCGAGGGCCACCAGCACGTCACGATCCAGGCGCTCGGCAGTGCGCAGGCGCCGCCCAACCCGCAGACGCAGGCGCTCGCGTTCTTCAAGGGACTCGACCAGGCCACCAACAACGGCATTCTCACCGTCACGGTGCCCGCTGGATCCATGAAGCCCGGACTCACGCGTATCTGCACCATGACTGGCGGCCGTGGGCACCAGGCCGTGCTCATGCCCGTTGCTCGTCGCGGTGCTCAGGACGATTGCATCCGCATCACTGTCCAGTAAGATCGACTTTTATTTCAAAAATGCATGCCCCCTTTCATTTCATTAAACATCCTTCTCATGAATCTGATTTTTAAAGATTCATTATTGAAAAAGTCTGCCAAAAAATAAGTTACTTCTTTTGCGGCGCCAAGATCCCCTCGAGCTGGGTCTTCAGCTGCAAGTTTGTCTTTTTCATGAACGCGATTTCCTCAGCGTGTTTGCGCTCGTCCATGGCCCGGCGCTCGGCCTCGCGCTTCTCGATCGCCTCACATTTCGCCTTGAGTTCCAGCACTTGCTGCTCGAGCTGCTTCTTGTCGTCCTCCAGCTGCTTGATCGACTGCTCCATCTCGGTCTTGCCCCACTCGGCCATCAGCGCTTTGCGCATCCCGAACGCGACCGACGACTCGTACAGAGTCTGGTAGGCGGCAATGGACATGCGGATCTCGTCGCGGACACGCAAGAGTAAGAGGCCGCGTTCTTGGCATGAGATGGTGACTTGGCGGATCAGCTCATCTAAATATTGATCGGCGAGTCAAACTTTACCGGAGCCAGTATTGCAGAATATATAATATACCAAAGCATTGAGAATACAGCTCGCGGCGGACAGGGCAAATACCCGTCTCTCGGGCCTGCCGCTTTTGCAGCATTTGATCCAGTTGCTCCTGTATGATGCCCAAGCGTTAATCGAGAGATCAAGGTCAAGATCCAAGGAGATATACTGCACCTGAAGGTTAATGACGTCCAAGCGCGTGGCCGGGGTACTCGAGACCCGCTGGATCCACAGCTGCCCGCTCTCCTCCCATTCCCTGTTTTTGTCGTCCACTTGAGTTTCCCAATGGATCCATCACAAAAAAAAAACATATACCTTGGAGGCAATATGCTGTTCAAAATATCCTCGGTCTGGTTCGGCGACTTGGCCCGCCCGCCTTTATCGTCGACGGGCGGCAACTTGGCCGCTGCTGCCGCTGCTGCTGCCGCCGCGCCCGGCTTACCACCGCTCGTGGGCGAAGTTGGCCGCGGCGCCGCTCCCCGCCCGCCGCCAACATCGTGCGTGCCGATCGCATGTTTTCCCGGTGTCTTGTCGTGCTGCGCTCCGCTACCACCTCCACCGCCAGACGTTTTGGACACGAGTTGCGGATTATCGTGCTTGACGAGCGTGTGGAACGTCGATCCGACCCCGCTGCCGCTGGATCCGGGACCGCTGGTGGGTGCAGCTGCGCTTGGGCCGCCGTTGGGGACGGATGAAGGGGCGGTGGTGGCCATAGTTTATTTGTTATTGGTTTGTTGCTGTACTTTGCTTTCCAGCGTGTGTGCGCGGGGGCAACAATTGATATAAATGCAATTGGTCGTGTGCAAGTGTCGATGGGAAAAGAGAGATTGATGTGAAAAGGTCAAATGGGAAAATCATTTTTCCAACTCACCTGCGATCTCGTCCGCTATGCGGGCGCTACACCAATTGTGCGACTGGTGTCGCAGAGAGTGGAAACCGTTTTTGGCTCCGTGAGCGTAAAAGAAAAACTACAGCGACGCCGCCGCCGCCTTGGCTGCTGCCGTCTCGGCCGCCTTGACCTTGGCCGCCGCCTTGGCCTTTTGCGCGTCAGCCCGCGCGCCCACGAGACTCTCCACCGCGGCGACCAGCTTGGGGTCCCACGCCACACCCGCCTCCGCCGCCGCACGCATCCGTCGGGTCGCCCACTCGTGGTACAGGCTGCACCAGGCCATGTCGGCCTCGGATTTGCCTTTCCAACCAGCGAGCTTCCTGCCGCCACGC
>MU624834.1:0-21330 GCA_025349905.2 Blastocladiella britannica
CCACTTCCTACATGCTCGCACACCGGCCGATGCGCGACGACAACACCAAAACGCACCTGGGGCTTGACATGGCCTCTGCGCAAGGGGACCTGGACGCGCTACGCTGGTGGGTTGACGCCGGCCTCCCCCTCGAGTACACCACCGATGCGGTTGACAAGGCTTCTGCGGCTGGACTAGTTGACGTGCTACAGTGGTGGAAGGACCTGGGCAAGCCGCTCCGGTACACCCCTGCTGCGATTGACGATGCAGTGGCCAATGGCCAGATTTCCTCGCTCGAGTGGTGGTTCGCCAACTACGGCACCGATATCAAGTACACCACCAAGTCTGTTGACAACGCCGCGCGGTTCAATCGTATGGATCTGCTGCTGTGGTGGACGGAACACGGGCTGCGGTTCAAGTTTACCAACAACGCGCTCAACTATGCGTCCCAGTTCAATTTTCTCAGCATTTTGGAGTGGTGGGCGCAGACTGGCCACAAGCTCAAGGTCTCGGAGGTTGGGATCAACCAAGCAGCTCGTGCTGGTCATCTCCAAGTCCTTTCCTTCTGGCGCACGCATTTGCCCGACAATCAGTTCCGCCAGCTGACCAACACGTGCATGGATGCAGCGACCGATGCCAATTGCCTGGCGTCGCTCAACTGGTTCCGCGACCAAGGCGTCTGGGGTTATACTTCTGATTCCCTAGACTTTGCAGCTCATAACAGGAATGTCCAGCTCCTCCAGTGGTGGTACGACGCGGGCGTGACCCTCTTGTACACGCCCGCCGCCTATCGCGATGGCGGGGAGGGCGTCCAGGAATGGTGGAACGAGATGGGACTTGATCACTTCCAGCCTCCAGCCCCCACTGCTGAGCAGATGGCCAAGGTCGCACCGCCCGAGGAAGAGGAAGAGGAGGCGTTCAGTCCGTTTGAAGATGGCGCCGACAAGGTCTCGTTGCTGTCGCTGGACTCGGCGGTGGATTTCAAGTTCGAGATTGATGAGCAGTGCCGCGACGGTAACGTGGAGGCGGCACAGGCATGGTTCGAGTCCGGCGACCACACCCAGTACTCGGAGGATGCACTCGACTACGCGTCGTGGTGCGAGTCCCCTGAAATCATCTTGATGTGGTTCAAGTCAGGCCTGCCGCTGCGGTACACCCACAAGGCGCTCGACATCGCGTCCAAGAAGGGTCATATTCGAGTTCTTGACGCTTGGAAGGCCTCGGGCAATGAGCTGCTCTATACAGAGGACGCTATGGACCTTTCTTCGGCGGAAGGACACCTTCCAGTGCTTCACTGGTGGATGCTGAGTGGCCTCGAGCTTCGTTATTCGGAGGCGGCCATGGACGGCGCAAGTGATTGGGGGCACGTAAAAGTTCTAGAATGGTGGGCGCGCTCGGGCCTCCCCGTCAAGTACTCCGAGGACGCGATGCTGCTAGCTTCTACTTACAATCGAGTCGACGTGCTACGGTGGTGGCACAACAGTTACTTCCAGCTCAAGTATGACCGCGTCGCATGCGTGGTGGCAGCCACCAAGCGCTTCCAAAGCAAAACGCTCGTGTGGTGGCGCGCGTTTTCGGCTGAACCATTCCCATCCGACCCGATTGACGCCGCGATCGCCGTCAATAACCTTTACATGGTCCAGTGGTGGCTCCAGCGTGGGAATTGCGAGCACTGGACCTGCGACGAGAACGAAATGACGGAAGATATGTCTGCGCTCTTGCGTCGTTACACAGATGGCATGCTCACAGACGATGAGGACTCTGACTCTGACGACGATGATGACGATGACCAGGAGGT
This sequence comes from Blastocladiella britannica, assembly GCA_025349905.2. Lineage (NCBI taxonomy): Eukaryota > Fungi > Blastocladiomycota > Blastocladiomycetes > Blastocladiales > Blastocladiaceae > Blastocladiella > Blastocladiella britannica. Next base: position 1,778 of record MU624834.1, read on the forward strand.
CGAGGAGGAGGAGCACGAAGAAGAGGCAGAGACTGAAGGAGGCGAGGTCGAGCTGATTGTTGTGGGCCACGACACCACCGACAAGGGTGCCATGCCTTTGGACGAGAAGTTGGACGAGGCGCTTGCTGGCGTTGCGCTCGCCGTCGAGGAGCTCGAGCAGTAAAAGTACAATAGAACGCTCTCTCTCTTTCAAATTTGACTGTATTGTCCACAAAATGCACAAATATATTGAAAAACTACGGAATTTGGATAGACATAATCCACTGTCCCATCCCACTGTCATTCGCATTCCAGGTCAGCCAACTCCTCGGCAGATGGAAATGCCGTGCCATGGGCGTGGTGCATCGCATGCCACCACTTGGGCGAGACGAGCTCATCCGCACGCGCCGCCAGGAGGGCGCTTTGGGGATTGTAGCACAGCTCGAATCGCACACCGATGCGGGCACAAAATCCCCACAAGTAGTCGAGCACGGCCGTGGCAGGCAACTTGGTGTGGAATTTGCAAACGTCAATCTCGCGCGCGTTCATTTTGAGCGTGAGCGGCTTGTTGTATGCCACCGATAGTTGAAGAATCTGCATGGCAAGGTCCATTCGGCTCTGAGAAACAAGAGAGGCAAGCGTCTCGAACGTCAATAACGGAAGAGGCGATTCAGGCGTGCAACGATCGAGATACTAACCAAGGAGCTCGGGATCGCGGAACGTTAGCATGGCTACCAACGTATCTTGGGATAAGCGAGGTTCAAGACCAAACCTGTCGCGGCATGCCCACCATCAGGCTAGCGCAGAAATCTCCACCTCGCCGTTGGATGGCCGCCGGAAAAGAGTGTCCAGTTTCGATGGCGACCCGGCAAGCGGCAGATCAAAAACGCCAAAGCCTGCGTGGCCACTCTCGATTTTGGCTTCCCACCACTGGATCTCGTCGAGTCGAAAGAATGGGTAGCGTGGGCGCCAGTGTCGCAGAGGTCCGGCTCCCTTTTCTGAGCCGGTGGAAAGATCCCAGAACCAATCATTGAATCTGGCGCTGCCACCAGTATCAGTGAAGACACTGAGAACGACAGGCGAAAACGATTTCGCCAATTCCAATTCCGGATCAATGTCTTGATCCGGTTGGTTATACCGCCACCAACGCAGGTTGTCGCGCGAGATACCAAAGCGTGGTCGTGGTGAAGGCCGGCCACGTAAATTCATGGCCCACTTCCGAACAGTAGTCGTGCCACCAATCGACCACTCGGAGCCCATCTTCGGCAAACCACGCGTATTCCGGTCGAAACTCTGCGTACGCCAGGAACAAGGGCTCGGGGCGCGCGGTATACTCGGCCTTCCACCAGTCTAGCATTGCCACTAGGCGATCGGCAGTCACGGGCAGAAAATTGCGGGCAGGGGTTTCAAATGCGTAATCAAGTCCATGCTTGATCGAGTGCGCCTTGAGCCAGCCGAGTGAATGGCGCTGGCTATGATGACTGGCGACGGAAAACAGAAGCTCGGTCCGGATATCAGCGCCGTGGGCAGCGCACCAGTCGAGGACTCTCATGCGGCCATACACAATGGTGTTACGCACGATATTCTGGAGGGGCGAGTCCACCGGATGACCTTGCTCTGACAGCTGCAATAATGTGAGACTGACGCTGAGCAGCCAAGCCAGGACATGGGCGTGACCAGCAGTGGCAGCAGCATCGGCAAATGCGGCCAGTGTCCCGGTCCGACAGGGGGAATCGAGGAGCCGTAATAGCTCGAGTTGGCCAGCGGAACCAAGATCATACATATCGACAAGATGGCGAATAACGTGGCGGTGCGTGCCGGGCAAATCAACGCGCGGCAGGACTCGCATCAGCTCCAGGCCATTCTTGAGCTCGTACGTCTCGTGCGACGCAAATGTCAAGATGCGGTCGAGAATAAGCGGAATATTTTCCATAAGCTTTGGCGAAAGAGGGAAGGATGAATGAAACCGATCAAGACCAAGGATCCGCAGTGTCCGGTCGAAGATCGACGTCGGACTTCACCGCGTGCGCCGTCCCAGGTACTTGTAGTGGTGCTGATCGGACCTCGATCCAGTGCTTGATCAGCTCTTTCAAGAGACCAAAAAAAACACTCCATGTCTGCCCTCAACGACAGCCCTACTGCCACCAATACCGCTGCTGCCACAGTCCAGGCTCCCATCGAAGAGCAGGTACGTTTTTTTTTGGCGCGCATTTGTCACTTAATACAAACGTTTAACAATGATACCCATAGCCATGGGAGTGCCATGGCAATACTGTTTGCGACCCACACCTGGCTACTAGGCGTCAAGCAGCCGGCCTGCGTTACTGCTTGGACTGTCGCGTCGCCAGGATACGAGCACGCTCCGAACGACTTGCCGAGTCAGAGAGCAGCGCCCCAACGTTTGAGTGCCCTGGCCGAGGCGATTGCGACCCGCACACTGCTGACTGCAAGCGTCGGACCAAGGGCAAGAAATATTGCTTGGACTGCAGCAACGCCGCTCAACGGGTACGACGCCAACGACAACGCCCCGAGCTGGACGGCAGGAACCTGCCGTTCGAGTGCCCTGGCAACAAATATTGCGACCCACACACGGCTACGAAGCCTCGAGCCGTGGGCGCGCGTTACTGCTCGGACTGCAAGTACAGAGCAAGTCGGGCAAGCTCCCAGCGACTGGTCGATTCGGCCGAAAGTGCGCCGCCGTTCGAGTGCCCGGGCAACAACCATTGTGACCCGCACACGGCGACAAAGCGTCGAGCCAGGGACTATCGTTTTTGCTTGGATTGCTACAATGCCCATCAACGAGCACGGCGCCACAGTCTCCCCGAGCCAGAGAGCAGTCCCGAGGCATACGAGTGCCCTGGCAATTCTGTTTGCGACCCGCATGTGGCCACGAAGCGTCGCCGCAAGGGCCACCGTTATTGTTTGGACTGCACGAGCGCCTATAAGCGGGCTCGGTCCCAACGACTTGCCGAGTCAGCCAGCAGTGCCCCAACGTTCGAGTGCCCTGGGCTTGGCGATTGCGACCCGCACATTGCGGACAGCAATCGTCGTGCCCAGGGCCGCAATCATTGCCTGGACTGCCGCAGCGCAAATCGGCGGGCACGCAACGAGCAACTTCCCGAGTCGGACAGGATTGCGTTCCGGAAACGGAAGGCGGCCGCTGACCGAGCACGGCGCATGCGGGACCGTGCTGTCGTTGAGCGCGATGACGATAGGCGCCGCCAAGCTCCTCCTGCCAGTGCGTCGGGCGAGCCCAACACGACCAACAGTCGGCTCAAATGCGCCAAAGCGGTCACGGCAGCTGAGCAGGTCACGGCGGCGGCCAGGCCTGTACGCGCGTCCGCGAAACGCCGGCGCATTGACAACGATGACGACGTGGATGACCTCAACCGCGTCGTCACCGATCTTGCTCCTCCTCGTATGGTCACACGGTCTCGTGCCGCAACGCAGCGCCCAACCTCGTCGTCGAGGCGTACTGCCATGGACTGCGACACCTTTGTCGCTACGCCGATTACAGCAGCACACCAGGACGATGTTCAGCCATTGTCAGCACTCGCAGGGAAGGATTCCTCGGTGGCAGCACCATCTTCGCCGATCTTGTCGTACGCGGCCCCAATGTCACCGATCGCATCCTTTTTGGCCCCGCTGTCACCGATCTTGTCGTTTGTGGCGCCAGCCTCGCCTGGTTTGCCGCCCGCAGCACCAATGCCACGACACTTGTCCTCGGCGGCCCCGACCTCGCCTCGCTTGTCGCCAGCGGCCCCGCCATCGCCAGTTTTGTCCTTTGTGGCTCCCCCATCACCAATATTATCCTCGGTGGCGCCAATTGCGCCTGCCTTGTCGTCGCCATCGGTGCCGCCATCGCTGGTAATGTCGTCCGCGACGCTGACCTCGCCGGTACTGTCTTTTGCGGCCCCACCATCGCCGATTTTGACTTTGGCGGCACCGATCTCGCCTATCCTGTCATCAGCGGTGCCGTCCTCGCCTGTCCTATCGTCAGCGGCATCGTCCTCTCCAGTCTTGTCGTCGGTGGCACCGTCGACACCAGTCGTCTCTTTTTCGGTGCCACCGTCAGCCAAGTATTTCCTGGCAGAGCTGTTCGCGGTGGCATCAACTTTGCCTGCGTTTTCTTCGGCCGCGCTGTCCCCAGCAGCGACATACCCGCCCGTACCCACGTACCGCCACCACCACCGCCACGACCGCGACCTCCATCAGCAGCAGCAACAACCGGTTGCACCGACCGTCCGCTTTCCTCCGCCAGTTCGGCAGATCGCGCGGTTTGCGTTCCCGCCTGAATCAGCCGCACCGTTTCCACCCCCAATTGCGTCGAACATGAGTCAACGTTGGTGTTGATACATCGCACGTTGCTGAGGAATGGTGGGTGTGAAGCGTCATGCCAGCCTCGATCCTGTTTTTTTTTTTTTGTTTTGTAAGAAATAGATGATTTTTGATCCTTGCTCGTACTCTCCTCAGCGCGCGAATGGGGCAGAAGTTGTTGCTGGCACCGATTTGGTGGATCGTCTCCTCTGATTGCGTGTCGTGTAAACATACAGGCGACTTGATAACAATGGCTTGAGAGGATCGATCGCGTCGGTGCCGCATCCGCGGTTCGCTATATATTTTCCCAATTTGAAAGTACTCGTGCGGATCGCCACTGCCAGTGATTTCGGAGTGAGCGCAGCCGTAATGGCGACAGCGCTGGCGATTGTGTTTGTGGTACAGCTCCGGGGCCGATCGCGCCGGAATACCGTGCATACAACCAAGCCTGAGGAGACGATCGAGAGTTGAGTAAGATCATAAAGACGGCGCTCTGCTGTTACCTGAATAGCGAATATTAAATGGCAACTTTGCACCACGGCGACATTGCCTCCCTCATCCTCGAGCTCGCTGCCTCACAATCGCAATCACTGGTCCAAGGACTCGATCTCTTGCGCGTCCTCCCCGCCATCGAACAACCCGATACTTGCGCCGCTTTACTGGCCCGCGGTTTTGTCGACCCTGCACTTGCCGTAACCCTCGGGCACGCCGACCTACTATCCGAATTTCCAAAATGGCAGCTACTCGACGCGCGTGTGAGCATTATCCAGGCACTCGCCGCCTCGGGGGACGTGGCAGCACTCTCAACATTTGTCGCGCGCTATGCTGGCGCGATCGAGCACGGACCCATGACCATCGATGCTATTGATCAAAAGACGATCATCTACGCCGCTTTAAAGTCTGGGCACGACCGCGTTCTCGAGTGGCTCGTTGCCACCGCCGCCGAGCAAGAGTGGGATATTGACTGGCACTCGGGAATGTGGTATGCCCCAGCTGTTTGCGGCCACATTCCAGTTCTGCACTGGGCGCTCCGCAAGGGCTACTTTGGGACGCACGAACGCTATCATAATGCTGAAAGTGTGTACTCGATTGACCATGCCACCTGCATTCCTCGTGCTGCAACTGAGGGTCACCACATTGACTTGCTGGAGTGGTGGTGGGCGATCATTGTGCCCCTTATTTCCTCGCCGCCCGCACTGCCGCCACCCACCGATTTGGACGGGATCATCAACCAGGCATTGTTTTCTGGTGACCTTGAGGTGGTGCAGTGGTGGTGGGTCAAATTCGAAGCCTACCGCACGCCTAGTGACCGGTTTGGGTCACGAACGGCCGCATACAATGCACTTGCCAGCGGCTCGCCCCCAGTCATCCAGTGGCTGTGGGACATTGCGGCACGGCCAGACGCGTCCGAGCTTCTCACTTCTTGGGACACTCGGCCTTTGACCACATTACCCAACGGACCATTCTCCAGCTCGCTCCAGCTCGTTCAGTGGTTTGCGTTGCAGCTCCCGCATGGGCAACCTTTCCGCTGGACACCACACAATACGTTTGTTTGTGCGCGATTGGGTGCTGTCGATGTGCTGGACTGGGTACTCGCCCTTCCCGACACGTCCAAGGTGGACTGGGGTGACCTTCTGGCGTCACATGCAGTAAGGTATTGGCAGGTGCATGTGGTGGAGTGGTACCTCGACCACCGCGCACAGTTACCAGAGCAACAACAACCAAGGGTCTTTTTTGGCGACAGCAAGAGTGATCCAGAGGGCATGGATGCGGTGGTCCTGTGGGAGACGCAAGTTGGACTTGTTGACGCCTCATTTGTTCGACTCGGAGCTGATATTGCACAGCATCGTAATTGCGACTGGCTCGAGTGGTGGCTGTTTCAACTTTCCAAGCCTGCACGCAGTCATTTGGTCCCCAGCGCACTGACACGGGCCCTCATCTCCGCTCAATCAGTATGGGCACTCGACCGATTGGCTGGCACTGCCACTGCCGAGTATGGGCTTGATATTTTAAGTCTCGTGATGGACCACTCGTGCATGCGTGGTGCGAGTTCTTTAGAGGCCGTCTGTTGGTGGTTTGTTGTCCTTGGTGGCAGCAATGCGGCAAAGGACAAGTGGCAATCGCGTTCATATGGCAGTAGTATGAGGTGCACTGGGTGTCGACTTTTGGATCAAAAAGAATTATAATGAAAACTCTTTTTTTGTTGTTGATTGGATAGCATCGCGATCTGGGCGACAGCAGTACGTATTGGGTAGCACCATGGTGATCGTCATAAGCGAATCCATAATCGATATCACGGCTGGCGCAATACGCCTTGCGCCATGCTAGCGTTTGTGACGATTGGCTGAGTGGACTGTGACCATCGCACAGTAGTGTATTGGAATGATGGAGAGGGATCGACGGCCCTTGGGGGGAAGGCAACCTGCCTCTAAGTCCGCGACACTGAGTGAATCCCTCCCTTCACATGGGGCACTCTTATTGACTCCACCCAAATTTACAAAATCAACCAAAACATGCGCACCTCGATCTTTGCTCTGTTTCCCCCCTCGTTGCTATTTCCATCGCGTCGCTACGGGGAGATGATCGCGGGGTTCCCGCTGTGTGGGCAGTGTGTTACGTCGAGAAAACGATTGGGAATCAATTTGCGGTGGACCCACACATATCTGGCGCACTTTGTCAAGCTCGTTCTCGTTCGCTGACGACGTTGACGACCTTGATGCATGCGGTTTCGGCGTCTCCTGCATATATTTGCTGTCTTGACACCGCTCGCACTGTTTTGTTTTTTTTTGTTTTGGACCCTTTGTTTTTCACGGCAGATCGCCGTACCGGTCGCATTCGCGGATCCCGTGCCATTCTCCACAACAGGAGCGGTATGCGCCAGTGATCTACGATGGAGCTTTGGGTCCAATTTTCACAACGCTCGCTTCTCTCCTTCTGGATATCAATATACACATCTTCAAATTTTCAAATGATGGCCTCACAGCCGCCGTCCCGAGGAGGACCCAATGGTGCCGGCGCCCATCAACAACAATACCAGCACCACCCACAATTGGCTGCACCAAGAAAATACCCATCGTCCTCGCCGCCATCGGCGCCGCTGACCGCCAAACAGCAACGGCTGCGCGACCACCGGCAGCAAACGCAATGGACCTCACTCCCGTTCCCGCACCGATTCGGCCAATGGATCCTGACGCACTTGGCCGAGCTACGCGACCGGTACCCGACCATCAAGTTCGACTACAACGACCTGTCCCCCGCGTCCAACCCGGACATTGACAACCCGAAACGGCTGGTGCTGACCAAGCACATGGACCACCACGGGACCATGGCCGAGTACGACCAGCAGCGCGCGATCGTCGAGTCGCTGATGACGTCGCTGCTGGCGTCGCCGGCCAACTGGGAACGGCCCGAGATCTTGCACTGGCTGGAAGCCGACTTTGACACGTCGGGACACAACTGCAGGCTGTACTGGGCGGGCGTCACGGATCCCGAGCTGGCAACCAAGTTGCCGTCGATCCTGGACGCGCCGCCACCGTATTTTTACATGGCTAGTGCCGCTCGGGCCACGCAACCCCTCGTCAATGACGGCGTGGAACGCATGCTGGCGAACCTCGGCCTGGACCCGCGCGACGCCGCCGCCGACAGCACGCATGCCATGAAGCTGTTCTCCAAGACCCGCGTGCAGGTGCTGGCTGGCGCGATTTCGAAACGCAACCGGTCGTTTGTGCACGCGGCGCGGCCCAACGGACCGGCCACCATGAAACTGAAGGCCAGCTTGGGATTGTTGGTGTTTTCGCGGTTCACCATGGGCGGCGTCGTTGGCGACGCGTGTGGATCGGGGTCCACGTTTAAAGTTGCGGAAGCGGTGGCCGCCATCAACGAGAAGGAGATGAAAGGGTCATTTGCCGACGCGGTGCCGCTGGCCGTGGAGCCGTCGCTGGTGCGGTTCTTGACGGCGGCCGGGTTCGTCGTCCCCGACCCACGATCCGCCACCACCAAGGTCGTGCTGTCGTTCCGCATCCCGGACAGTGCGCCCAAGGCGCTGGCGACCAACCGCCGGTACAAGCTGACGTACGTGTACTACGAGGCCACCGATGAGTTTGTGCGGCACCCGGGCGGCGCGCACAAGCACGCGCGGTATGACCGGGTGCCCCTTTCCCAGACCGCGTCGGTACCCGTGCCCCTTGACCGTGTTGGTAGTGGCGAGACCGCTCTCCCGTTGGCGGTGCGCATGGACCATTACGTTTCGGAACCGCTGCCTGTATCCGCCGACGCGGCCTTTCCCGCAGAGTCGTCATCGGCGTCGGCAGCCGTCGCCAAGGCCGCGCTCATCACTGCGCTAGCCACCGTCTCGGCGATCGACCACGCGATGATCGAGTACCTCAACGATGCCGCCAAGGGCCTGCTGCTCGCTCACACCGAGTCCGACGACCCATCCTTGATCTCGCACCCTCTGCCCCAACTTCCCGCGATCTTGGTCGACCGAGTTGTCGACGTGTCGTTCCGGCTGAAACAAACCACGACTTACCGGCGCGGGCACTGGTCGGTGACGTGCGCCAAAGTAGCGGCACTAGCGACGAACGCGACCCCGCCGCGGTCGGTCCCAATCACCAGCTTGCTGGTCGTGCAGTTCAAGCACGCGTGGTTCGAGCAGATTGATCTCGGGCAGTCGGCGCTGGTGATCCGGTATGTCAAAATGTTTTTCGATGCGGTTCAGACGTTTGCGCGCGGGGTGCGACAGGAGTTGGACCGGGAGTGGATCTTGGGCGATATATAGGATTATAAAAAAAACGGCAAAGAATACATTTGTAAAGGAAAGAAAAAATGAAGAAAAGAATCACGAAAACGACGGCGCGCTCGTTCACGACACCAAGTTGAGCACGCGGTACAGCGTGGAGAAGAAGAACCGGAACCCCGAGAGGCCCAGGACCACCTTAAACAGCACGTTGAGGTACTGCGCGCGGAACTTCTCGCCGGCCTTGTTGAGATCGTCGCCGTTCAAGTTGGCGTTGACGATCCCGACCGACTTGGGCGACATGAGGATCAGAAGCAACAGCCCGTTGACCAGGATGTACATGAGCAAGAAGTAGGTGCGGAACTTCTTGAACACGTCGAGCTGGTCCTTCTTGCCCTTGGGCGCGACGGGCTCCTTGCGCATCAGCGCCACCAGCGCCTGCCACTCCTTGTCGCGGTCGGCCACAAACGCCTTGTCGTCCAGGAACGGCAGCTTGGACAGGTCACGCATGGGCACGCCGTCCATCAGCACGACCTTGGGAGCGGCAGCGGTACCACCAGAACCGGCAATGTGCACTTCGTCGGAGCCCTTGGTGCCCCATCCGGTCTCGGAGATGTTGGAGTACGCGAAGATTTGGAGCACGTTCACGTAGAACGGCGTCAGGGCGACGTACTGATACAAATATTTATTGGTTGATGAGTCTTAAATCGTAATGAAAATATTAGATAGACGAACCTGGAACACGTTAAAGATCGAATGGTACACGTCGGCAAAGATCAGACTCGACAAGATGTACAGGCCCCAGGTCGACATGATGGCAAGGAACGTCCACACGACGGCACCGTCCACGTCGTTCAGGTGGTTGACGACGAACGAGAAGCCGCCGGCCTCGTTGATCTATGTTTATGTTCCTCAGTGGTGAGCATTACGGCACAGCATAAACAAATAAAAGAAAAAGAGTGTAAGTACCTGCTGGACAGTCGACAAGATGATGATGATGAACATGACAAACGACAGCAGCGCAAACCCGTAAATGATACCCATAAAGATCGGGCGCGACGACTTGGGCGAGTTACCCAGCGACGCAATGAATGTCATAATTACCAGCAGCACGTAGAACGGCTGCATGATGTCGAGGAAGATGGTGAAGAAAGATTGCCAAGCGCCGGACCATGGACCGGGAATGTACCTGGCGCCGTACGTGCTGTCGGCCCAATCGCCCTTGTCGCGGTTGATCATGGTCACGTACGACGACACGAGGTATTGGAACCTATTTCCATTGTTGCAGGTTTCCAGTCAGTCCAAAAGAACCAAAACAAAAACAAAAAAAAATAGATAACGTACGAGAAGTAGAAGTTGGACAGCGAAAAGAACCCAAACAAGAAGTTGAGCAGCAAGTACACAAACTCGAACGAGAGCACGATCCGGCGCACAAATGAGTGGCCCGACGACCAAATGCGCGACGCGTGCATGAGCGCGTACAGCAGCGCAAACGTGGATCCGTTGAGCCAGCGACGGCGCTGCGGAATCAGCTCGGCGAAATCATCGGGCGCGTCCGTCACCGCCACCGACTGCTTGTCGTAGCGCAGGACCCACGGCGCGTCCTCCTTGGTCACCAGCTCAAAGCAGAGAATGCGGTCCTCGGCGAGGTACTATTTTCAGTTTTGGTGAGTTTTCGTATCGTTCAAAATGTAAAACAAAATGATAACTACCATGTTACGCTCAAACAGACCACCCTCCTTCTCAATCACCTCGCCCTTAAAGTACTCTTGCAGCGGGCGGCCCTGGAGCGCCTCGTAACGGTACGCCGAGAACGCACCGGGGAGCACCGTAATGTAACCCGCCAGCGACTCGATCGGCTTGTCGAGAATGTTGGACATCTTGTACTCAAAGTTCTGGCCAGCGATGATCGGGTTGAGCTTGGACCAAAAGTCTCCCTCGACGGCAATCTCACCGCAGGCGCCACCGACTTGGGGGTCCTGTATTTTGTTTTATAGCTGTTAGAGCCTCAAAAAAAAAAAAAAAAAAAAAAAGAAGAATATACCAAGAACATGCGCCACAGCCGCCAAATCGACAGCTTCTGGGGCTGGGTCCCGACGTCAATGAGCAGCGTGACGTTAGGTTTAGCCATCTTGCAGAACGCCTTAAAGAACCAGCGGTGCGAGTTGATTTTCTTGGCGTTCTTTTCCTTGAGGCAGAACAGCGTCTGCATGGGCACAATCTGACGCTCGCGCGACGTGTGGTTGTCGACGATATCCACGCCCTTCTCGGGCGTGCCGTCAAAGTTGCGCACCACCGTGGTCTCAAACACGTGCGCCGACGTCGGGATGTCCTCGTTGGCGTCGCCCTGCGCGTTGTAAGGCCCCGCCGGGTTCGGGAGCGCGGTGCGAATCAGACCGTCACGGTACGCGCCCATCATCGCCAACAACGTCACGACACCCGGGTGGATCTTGGTGCGGCCGTCGGAAACAATGCACACCATGATCTTTTTCCACGAGTCGGCGGGCCAGTTGGCCGGGTCCTCTTGCATCATTTGGCGGATGTTGTCGTGGATAGCGCGCATCTATTATTTGTTGTTATCTTGAGTTGGCTCCATCCAATAAAAATAATAATAAGGAGAACTAGACATACGGTCTTAGTAAACAGACGCGGATCCTCGTTGTACATGGTAACCACAATCATAAGCTCAATCTTCTGCCCGTTCTGCGTGTGCAGCAAGTTATAGTTGCGGTGAAACTCCTCGGGCTCGCCCGTGACCGCCGTGTACCGGATCTTGGCGGCCTCGGCCGGGGACCCGGTGGGCAAGCGCAACCCAGCCTCGCGGAACAGTTCCATGGGCGTGTCGACCGTCACCGGGTTAGGCTGGTGCGATGCGCGGTGCAGCGTCAGCGGCTTGGCGTCCTCTGCGGCGGCCAGAAGGGGCGCGGCGTGCGCGGCCATCGGCGCATTGGGCAGACCGTACGTGGTCATGGCGTACGCCTGCGACGACGACGCGCCAGTCGTGGTGGTGGTCATGGTACTGGACGCACCGTTGGGACCGGCGGTCACGCTGTGCGACTGCTGGTGCTGCTGCTCCTGCTGGTGCTGGTGCTGGTGCTGCATGTACTGCGGGGCCGCCATCGGGGCTCCGCCGGTCGGGTTGGGCATCAGCACGGGCGCGCCCATCACGTTCGGAAGGGGGGACGGCGGAGGGTAGCCGCCCACACCGGGAGGGTAGCCGGTGGCCTGCGTGGGCACGGGCATGCCGGGACTGGCGGGGTACGGGTAGCCACCACTGCCGCCGTTGGCAGCACCAGGGGCAACCGGGAGCGGGTGCTGGGGACGCTGCTGTTGCTGTTGTTGCTGGTAGAGCTGCTGCTGCGAGCCGATGCTGGGCAGCGAGGCGCCCGAGGCGGCACCTTGGACCGGGGCGTACATGTTATTTTATGTTGTGTATGTGGATCTCCCTTCTTTCTGTGCCGCGCTATATATGGGTGGACGACGGACGGATGGACTTGTGCAAGTGTGTGTCCAGCTCGGGCAAAGAGGTTTTTTTCGTTCGTCGGGGTGGCGTGGCCGTCCCCCTTTCTGTTTTGAAGCGCATGTACTCAACACTGCTGCGGTAACTGTGGCTTTTTGGTGGAGCCTTGATTTGGGACCCATCAATTATACTGGCCAAGAGCCAGGTAGGTACAATATTTATCTATTATCTCACATGCATGATCCAATACTTACTGCTGAGTGCACCCGCGACCTTTCTTCTTGAGCGCGTGCTTGGCCACCCGGTACGCAATCTCGGCCACCTGGGCAAACACGTTGCGCAGCTGATCCTGCGAGTCCATGTACGACGACGTGGTGAAGTAATGGTCGATCTTGAGGTCTTTGCGCATGCGTTTGATGTCCTATTGTACATAATTATGTTATTATTTTGAGATCAACAAATGGAATAAATAGAGATACCTCGTCACTGACACGACCAGAGGACCGCGACTCCAGATCGTTCAAGTCGTCCTTGGAATCATTTACATCGCGCTTGCACGCAATCAGGACAATGGGCGTGCGAGGCAGGAAATGCTCCAGTTCGGATTTCCACTATACCAATCATTCTTGCATCAATAACAACTCCAACACAAAAAAAAAGGACATGAAGATACCTTGGGAACATCATCCAGCGTCGCCACATCGCACATGGAAAAGCAAATCACCGCCGCATTGGTGTTCGGGTACGCCAGCGGCCGCAGCCGATCGTACTCTTCCTGCCCCGCGGTATCGTGCAAGTGCACCAGCATGGATCGGGCGGTGCCGTGCGAGGAAGTGATGTTAAGTGTGGTTTTGAACGCGTCAAAGACCGTGGGCGTGTAAAACTGTTTGTTTTATAAAGCATTTTAGTGGATCCTTGATGATCAGGAATATTAACCAAAGTCCTAAGAACCTGACCTCGGGAAATTTGCCCGTGCACAGCCGCGACAGAAGCGCGGTCTTGCCCGAGCGGCCGGTGCCGACAATCACGATCTTGACGGAGGTGATTTGGTCTCCCATCGCTTCTGATTTTGTTTTGTTTTGTGCGTTGATATATGGGATCGTCGGGGGGAATGTGCGTGTGCTTGCGACAATGGTGGTCTATTGTTAAATATTATAAAATAGATGTGGTATCGTCGGCCAGCGAGGAATACGATAGTATATATGTTAATAATATATAATTTTTGGAGGGGAAAAGTATTCACATTTTTGATCCTGATCAGCGTGTGAATGATCTCTTTCAAGCTTTTTTTACAAGAAAGCCAACCAAGAAATGAACCACCGCTACCAGCTGCGTTACCTGTTGCCGATCCTGGCAGCCTTGGCCGGTATAATACACATTACACACAATTTTCACTTATAGTTATCTTAAAATACAATATATACAGCCCTGGCCACCGCCCAGTCGCTGTACCTCAACCCACTGCCATTGCAGTCAGGAGCATCATCAGCCGGTAGTGATGTACCGTCTACCACCGGCTCCGTCGGTTTTCTGTCCCACGCGCAGGCCGCCCGACTGCTGGCCGCTCTTTCCGGCGCGTCCCGGGGCGCCGATCCGCTGGTCCTGGCGTCGCTTGACACCACTGCCGCCCGTAAAGAGGAGCCGGCATCATCGTACTTGTTTGCGCCGCACGCGCCCATGCACGTGGTGATCGAGGCGGTCGGGCTGGACGATGGCGCTGGTACTCCATCCAACTTTATTCCATTTTCTATGGGATAAATACTCAATTGCTTGTTGTATATTAGACGTGACCGCCGCCGCCCCGGCATTTGTCCTGCAGGAAGACGATGCCAATGAATCGATCCTGGCGGTTCCGGTCGCACAGACTGCGGCCGCACACGCGAACGCCGAGTTCAAACCCAATAATGGAGAGTCGTCTTCGTCTTCGTACGATGAGATCGACGTGACGTCCACCGCCGACGTGGACCGCGTGGTGGCGCTGCTGGCGGCCTTGGCCGCGCACCCGGAGGGCATTCAAGAGGACGGCTCAAACATGGGCCCTCGTCTGGCGGCGATCCGGGTCACGGGCCTGGACGCGGCGCGGCCAGAGTACAAGGACCAGGTGGCGAGCGTGCGTCGGATCTTGGCGTCGGTATGCGTACTCTTTTTCACTTTCTTTTTCTTTGTTGGTATTGTGATTGATATCGAATGGGTTATCTTTGCAGGCAGCGGCAATCCCGGCCGCTACCACGTCGCTGGTGGTCACCCGTCCGACCACCGATCCCACCAAGTCTATGCGTCTGATGTCGGTCGATTCCTCCTCGGTCGGTGGATCGAATGCTGCGGATCCGGTGGTGGATATCTCGGCCGAGCTGTTTCTGACATTCGGTGTGGCCATTGGGCTGATTGGGTTCACGATTGCCGGGGTGGCGTTACTCATGGCCGCGGAGGGGGGTAGTATCGGCAGTGTTTGATTGATTTCAACTTTTTTGAATGATGAAAAAACGGCTCCATTTCACTCATGCTTGCGAATGCCTGCCAGGATTGAGAAGAGGAAAAAAGAGAGAGAGAGAGAGGGAAAGAACAATTAAGACAAAAATCACTTGCGGAACCAAATGCGGGTGGTCTTCTCGCGCGCAATCTTCTTTTGCAGCTGCAGAACGCCGTACATAAGCGCCTCGGCCGTGGGCGGGCATCCAGGGACGTAGATACTATAAACATCCATTCATGTCAGTATCAAAAACATTGGACAAAAGCAAATGAAAAACATACTCAACAGGCACAACCCGATCGCACCCACGCACCACCGCGTACGAGTAATGGTAGTACCCGCCGCCGTTGGCGCACGATCCCATGGAAATCACCCACCGCGGCTCCGGCATCTGGTCATAGACCTTACGCAGAGCGGGGGCCATCTTGTTGGTCAGCGTACCCGCCACAATCATCACGTCCGACTGGCGTGGGGACGCACGAAACACAATGCCGATCCGGTCCTGGTCGTACCGCGACGCGGCCATGTGCATCATTTCCACCGCACAGCAGGCAAGGCCAAACGTCATGGGCCACAACGAGCCCTCACGGATCCAGTTCACCACCGAGTCGACGGTCGCCAGAACGTAGTCGCCGGACGACGAGGCTGCCAAGGAAGCCAGTTGGCCGGGCGCTCCGGGGGTGGACGGAAGTGGGGTGCGGTCCGTGGGGGTCAGACTGGTGGCCGGGGTCAGGTTCGAGTGCTGCAGGCGTGCTGGCACGGCCGAGAAGCTGTTTATGTCATTGTATCATTATCGTGTGGGATATGTAACTGGAAAAAAAAACGAAGAAATACCCCTTGGCAGCCACCGAGGCACGCAGGCCAAGCGACGTGGCCGAGGTACGGAGCAGGGCCGACATGGTTTTTTTTTGGTGGGCGTGGCAAAATAATTTGGAGGGCCGCCGAAAGAGAGTACGAAAATAATTACTATATTAATTTTACCACGTGCCTCACATATCTACTGTTGACGATGGCGACGTCGTACTCGCCGCCCGACGCGGCTCAAAGTACTTTTCGCGGAACTTGCCATGCCCCGTCTCATTTCGTGCTTTCGATGCCTTGCTGGACGCCTCCCTGGACGCGGACGCCGCCATCTCCAAGTCATGCGCCATCTCCTCACTGCCCCCACCGCCAATCTTGTCCAGCTTGGCACCCAGCAATCCCGACGCCGCAATCGCCTGCCCGTCTACCCACGGCCGCGCCTTAACCAGCGTGATCAGCCGCCGCGACCAGTTCCCGAACGGCTGCTCGCAGTTGGACTCCAGGTCCAGCGATGGGTGCATCGGGATGTCGGACGGATGGTACTCGGACTTGACGGTTGGGAGCCAGTAGGTGATGCGTCTATTTCGTTTTGTGTCAGTCGTATGGATAGTGTGTAAGGATAAAAATGAAAAAGCGTACCCGCCAAGAACTAGATTCCGAGCCGCAAACGCCGTCAGATCGGAAATCACCGCGTCCAGATCGTACGGGACCGTGACGGGGAACCGGCCCATGCCGTGTGCCGGCCCACCAGCAGCCGCAGCAGCAGCCGATGGTTCAGATGGAGTCTTGCTGGACGCGAACGGGTGAACGGGCCTCGTCCCGCCAATCTTCTTGGCCCCCGCACGCACGCCGTACGGCGGATCCGTGACAATGGCGTCAAATAAACCCAGCCCACCGTTATCCCGCCACGGGTGCTGCGCGACATCAAACACCAAGCAGTCGAGCACGCGGTCCGCGCACCCGTACTGGTCAATGTTGTCAAACACCGACCCGGTCCCTGCGGCACCGCTCCGCGCATTGCCCTTGCCCGTACCACGAATCTGGCGGCCGTCAATGTCGGACCCGACGGTGACTCCGCCGAAATGCGCGGCCGTGACGAGAAACGAGCCGGTCCCGGTGAACGGGTCATAGACAAGGGAACCGGGCCGCACTTGCGCCATGTTGGCCATCACCAGCGACAGCTCGGGGTCCATGGACGTGGTGCCGAGGTACTTGCGGCGCTTTAAGTTGAACTTGTCAAAGGCCGATCGGGACGAGGTGCCGACCTGTCATATGCTGTAAGGTCAGTATTTCTTTTCGTTCCTCCTCGTATAACAGAAAAAGGCACATGCCATGACCCCAAAGTGCGTCTCAAGCAACCTCTGCTCGGGCATCGTGTGCGGCGGGTCCCATGCCTCCAGAATCATGTACTCAATGGCCGGTGCTTTTAAATCAATCTCGCCCTGCCAGTCCAGGTACGTGATGAACTCGTGCATGATTTCCAGTTTCTGGTCGTGCGTGCGGCCATAGTTGAACACGTCCACCGTGAACTTGAACGACTCCGACTTGCATCGCGCGTGCTCTTCTGTCGGCAGTTCGTTCGCGACGTAAGTGCGAACCGCGTCGTGTAACTCGGGGTACGTTGGGGCCGATGCCCACAGCCGGTACGCGGCTTTAATCAGGACTGCGCGCGAGACCAGGGACGCGGCGGCGGCGTCGGAGGGCAAGGTCACCACCGCGTAAGGGCTGGTTGAGGGTTCGTAGTGGTGCCATTCCAGCTGCGTGAGGCCGGACATGCGGGCCATGGCTGCGAGCTCGGCTCGGTGAAAGTCGTGGTGCGTCGACGCAAAGTGGAGAATGTACTTTGGCATTTTTTATATGGCGACGGACTGCGAGGAAGAGGAACGTGTAAAAAAATGAAGAAAAGGAGCATTGCCGATATCGACTTGCTCGTGGACTGGACGCTGGTCCTCGCAACGCGGTACACGTACACGCTCGCGCAGGCGCTACCCCTTTTAAACGTCCTGCACCCGACGCACTCGACGCCAAGGACCCAGAGCGCGATTCTGCGCCGACACTTGCGAGTCCGCGACTTGGGCTTTCTTGGCCGCACCGACCTGGTCGATACTTTGTCGGAACCGACACTTGCGCAACTGGCAGCGGGAGCTGCGCGTGCGGGCCGTACGGCCGTCCTGGACTGGATTCGATCCAAACGACCAAACTGTCGCGCACTCTGCGTTGGTGAAACGGTGATCCGGGCGCCGCGGTCAGGCATACCTAACGACACGGTACTGGCGCTGGCGGTCGAGCACGGGCAGGTCTCTGTCCTTGATTGGATTGAATCGCACAATCCCGGCGCATTGGTCGCCCACTTTGATGTGATGCAGTGGAACGCGACCGTGCACGCCCAGCCTCGCGTGCTGCAGTGGCTCAAGGCGTATTCCGACCGCCACCACTATGACCTGGAGCTCTCGATCGACTTGCCGAAAGCCATGACGCACATGAACCGCCCGGCGTCCGCGGCCACCGTGATTGCGGCCCTTGACTTTTGGAAGCACGCCGCTACTGCACACCCGCTGGTCCGCCAAGGGCATCCCATCGTTCCCCCGATCGAGACGCTCTGGCGTACCACGAGCGACGGTACGGGTGGCCAGGTGATCGCGTGGTGGGTGCGGTACTTGGCCGAACCCGATAAACCACCGCCGCACCCGTGGCCGCAGCAGCATACCGTCGCGCATCTAGTCATCGAGGCCATGGCGCGTGACGGCGCCGATCCGCGCGACTGCCTCTGGTGGTTCCGCCATGGACAACAGCCGACAACGCGTCCGCCGAGCGTGACTGTCTCGCGCCAGCTCATGACGTACGTGTCCCGGTTCAGCCGAGCCGATCTCCTGGACGGGTGGTGGCGGTCCATGGTGGACCCGTGGGCGTACCCATCACCGTCGTCGTGGTCGGGCGCCGCGGCCGTGTCCAGCGTGCCCGTGCTCGAGTGGTGGTGGGCCAAGCTCGTTGATTTCGAGGGGGTCGTGGACGTGTCGGTGTTCATTGGCTTAAATCACAAGAAGCGGTTCGTCGCGCTCGACCACATTGTTAAGTCCGAGAAGGCGACAAATGTGTCGTTGGCGGGCTTGCAGTGGTGGTACGCGCACCGAGCCGAGCTGGGAATTGACGTGACTCTGGGTTACGAGGTGCTGTCGATGCTGCTCCAGGCCCACCGCAACGACGTGCTCGCGTGGTACGGGTTCCTTGCCGACAACGTTTCCATGATGCCGGTACAGAACTTGCCCATTTGCCAGCCGAGCGACCTGGTAGCAGCGGTATTGGCGGGCAAGTTTGCGTTCTTGGGCTGGCATTGGCAGTATTCCGCGGACCGCGGACTGCCGTGCACCTCAATAACTGTTCTCATTACCGCCGTCGGAGGATCGTCGGATACAAGTGTTGTTCCCGAGCCAGTGGCGCTGGACTACCTGTGGGACAAGCACGTTGCGGCTACCGGGGACACCCCACTCAGTGACGGCGAGAGCGTCCGTGCGGTGCTTGTCGCGTGGAGCAGGGGCCAGTTGGACGTGGTACGCTGGTGGCTGGCCATGCACGCGGTCCATGGGACGGCAGTTCCGACCGCCAACCAGCTCCGCGCGTGCCCCATCACTGGGTATATGCGCGACGAGGTCGAGCAGTGGTTGCAGCAGCATTTTGACGACTTAAGTCCATGATTCACAAGCCTCCCTCCACGGCTGCGCACTGAACAGAGTTCGGGTGTTGGAATTCTGAGATGGAAGTGATGTGGAACAAAACGTCCGTTTTATCGCCAA
>MU624835.1:0-21316 GCA_025349905.2 Blastocladiella britannica
AAAAAAAAGAAAAAAAAAAAGAAAAAAAGAAAAAAAATGCTCGGTGGATCCCCGTCGTTTGCGCTGGCCGGCACTGTCTCGCCCCGCCCTCTTAATGCCAACAGCCATAACAATGCCCGGTCACGGTCTCCCGTCGGATCGCCACGGTCGCCCCGATCTCCGACCGCCCATGGTCGACGACCCCCGTCCCCACCTCAGCTGGACCCCCTGGACTGGTCTACTCGAGTACTGCGCAACCGGGTGGTGCATTTAGCGTCGCCTCCTCCTCCGCCTCCCCCACCTCAGTCTTCCTTTGGTCGCACACAAGCGAGCACTACCCCGTCTCGACTTCGAACACAAGACCACCACCACCACCAATACGGGAGCACGCCCTCGGACGATCTGTCCTCGTCTGACCACCGCAACCACGATGAGGATGGCGACCATGCTGACGAGGACAGTGACGACGACGACGACGGCCAGATCATCCTGTCCCCGCGCCGTCTGCACCTCAACCAACTGCAGAAACAGCAGCAGTCCAAGCCTTCTTCATTTGCGGCCGGATCATCGGTCCCCGTATTCCGCCGTCGCCCCTGGCCCGATCCGTTCCCACAACAACAACAACAACAACCAACTGCCGCCGGTGATAGCAGTAGTGATGATGACCAGGACGATCCTCTGCACCGGTCTGCCAAACCAGTGGCAACTGACGCTCCGCCCACGCCGTCCCCTGCCGCCCGCATTTCAGCTTCTACATCAGCAACGACTACCGCTTCTGGAGTGACTGCCAGCACCGCGCCGACCATGATCTTGCCACCCCGGTCGGCCACATTCCCCACCTACCATTCTTCCTGCCCGTCACCGCCTCTGCTTCCTATCAAAAAGCACAAGATCAACAAAGCCAAGCATCCTGCTTCTTCAACATCATCGTCAACGTGGAAGGTATGGGACTCGACCTGGTGGTCATCCCCGTGGTCGTTCGGCCGATCCCGATCGCTTCTGGCCGCACTGGCCGCCTCGGCTCTGGCGGTGGCGCTGCTGGTAGCCCTCGCGCGCTCCTCTCCCTCCGCGCTCTCGCCCGACACGCCAGTCGAAGGGGTCGTCTCGCAGTCGCCTGCCGCCGATCCCTCAGCAGACCCGATCACCGCTCCACCCATCATTTCTTCTTTCCCCAACTCCAACAACAATGATACCCCTTCCAAGACGGACGACAACGACGACGTGCTCTCCCTCCTCCGGTCCGAACTCGCCGCGGTCCGCGACGCCCTTGCCACCAAACTATCCCAGGGCGCCGCCGCCACCGACCATCGGATCGCCGCCATGCATGCGGCCATGCACGCCGACCTGAAAGCGCATGTCCGTCGCGCCCTGGCCACCACGGACCAAACCGAGCTGTCGGACCACGTGAAGACCGCACTGAATCGGATCGCCGCTGCTGCTGCTGCCGCTGCCGTGCAGCCCGTGGCCGACCGGGTGGCGGCCGAGACCGCGGTCGTAGAGGAGTTGCGGGCCGCGGTGGCCGAGATTCGGGCGCGTGAAGAAGCCGCCAAGGCTGCCGCCAAGACTGCTGCTGAGGCGGAGAACGCGAAAATGAAGAAGGGGTCCCTGGGCGCCAACAGCGCGCTCACGTCGGCCGGGGCCGTGGTGGTGCGCCGGTGGACGTCGCCCGCATACATGCCAAAACCCGCATTCGCGCCTATGGTGGCGGTGCCGGTGCCGCCGTTGAACGAGCAACAACAGGATCAAATTGGGTGGTTGGCGGGCCTGGCCTCGTCGTGGGCCACTACCCCCGGCACGGGCGCTGCCGATACGCCGCCGCCGCTGCCGATCGCTGGAGGTAACAACAATGGCATGCCGTACGTGCCCAGGCCACCGGAAATCCCGTTCCTGCCGTTCCCACTGGCGGCTGCCGCGGTCCTGGACGCAGCCTCTGCCTCTGCTTCTTCTCCCAGCGCTCATGCTGTTCCGGCGACTTCCTTATCGGCGGTCGCCGAGTCGCTGGTCGGGCGGTGCTGGGCCGCGGCGGTCGGGAACGCCGTGGTCACCATCAAGTTGCCCCCACCTCCATCGCCACCTCCTGTTGATGGTGGTCAGGGGAAGCGGAGATCGATTGCTCGGTTCGCTGTCGCCCACTTGCACCCGTCGGCCACCGTGGACTTCACGTCGGCGCCGCGGGTTGTTGCGGTCTGGGGCATTTACTCTTCCACATCGGGTACCGGTGCCGGTAGCACGGCACCGGCGTCGTCGTTCAAGGACATTCCAGTGGTCGACCCAACCTCGGTCATGGCCATGGTGACCGATCAAGATCCGACGACGGGTGGGCCGGTGGTCCGCGTGCACTTGGCCGATCTGACGCTGGACCGGATCAGCTCAACCAATGGTGGAGGTGGCGTCTTGGTATGGGCGTCGGCGCCGGTACGTCACGAAGCGCGCGCACTGGTATCGTCCCCAAAAGGAGCACCGTCAGTGGTCGCGTTCGAAGTGCAGTCCAACCACGGCCACCGCGAGTACACGTGCGTGTACCGGCTGGCGGCGTACGAGGAGGCCGATCCGAGCGACGGAGTTCAAGGGTCGGCGGTTGTCGAAGTGTGAGCATCAGCCAGTGGACCACCTCTCCACCACCCACCACGACTCTGCTGCTGCTTGGCCAAGGACCGGTGGCGGGCTGCCCTCCCCTCGCTTTTGGTATTCTCATTTGGCGTTGTGACTTCAACAAAAATTTATTTATTTTTTATTTCTTGGGACATCCAGGGGATGGGGGCCAGGCTGTGTTGTCCCCTTAACCAAAGAAATGGACTCTTAGCAGCACGATGGCTTGGCGCCGCACGCGCACGATGCCGCCGCCGCTACTTGCACGGCCGCGTGGCACTCGCAGACCGACACGGCGCCGGCGCCGCATCCGCACGATCTTTCCGAGCAGCACGACGAGGTGGCGGAGCACCGGCAGTTGGAGGCCTTGGTAGATGCACGTTGGCCGCCGCACGCGCACGCGGTCGAAGGGGCGCAGCAAGACGAAGAGGAGGCGGCGGTGGCCTTGCACTGGCAGGCAGAGGCGCCGCCCGAACCGCAACCGCAAGCACCCGACGAACAGCAGCCGGACCCGGCGGTGCAGTGGCACCCGGCGGCCTTGGTGGACGCACGACCGCAGGCGCACGCAGAGGCAGGAGCGCAGCACGACGACGACGACGAGGAGGCAGCGGCTGCTTGGCAGTGGCACGCGGCAGAGGCCCCAGAGCCGCATCCGCACGCGCCCGACGCACAGCATCCCGACCCAGCGGAGCAGTGGCAGTTAGACGCCTTGTGTGCCGCCGCGGTCTTCTTGCAGTGGCACGCGGACGAAGCGGACGCCGATGCGCCGCACCCACAGGTTCCGGCCGAGCAGCACTGCGCCGACGGCGCGCACGCGCATCCGGCGGCCTTGGTCTGTGCGGCAGCAGCAGCAGCACCGCACGAGCAGCCCGAGGACGAGCACGACAACGACGCAGTGGCCTTGCACTGGCAAGTCGATGCACCGCCGGAACCGCACCCGCAAGCACCGGACGCGCAGCATCCCGACGAGGCAGCGCAGACGCACCCGGCGGCCTTGGCCGAGCGCTGTGCGCAGCACGAGCACGCAGTCGACGGAGCGCAGCACGACGAGCTGGAGGCAGCAGCGGTCGCTTGGCAGTGGCAAGATGAAGAGGAAGCACCCGATGATCCGCATCCGCAGGCACCCGATGAGCAACATCCCGATCCGGACGCGCAGTGGCAGTTAGAGGCCTTCTTGGTAGTCGCAGCCGAAGCCGAAGCACCGGCGGCGCACTGGCACGCGGACGCACCGCCGACACCGCACCCGCAAGCACCGGACGAGCAGCAGCCCGATCCGGTGGTGCAGTGGCACCCGGCGGCCTTGGCAGTGGAGGGAGGAGGGCAGGAGCAGGGCATTTTTTTTTTTTCTTGGTTGGTATGTGTTTGGTCAATTGGATCGGTTGAGGTGTACGGTGGTTGAAGAGAAGAGGACGACGGGAGCGGTAGGCCGCTCTTTATAGGTGCGACGCGTCTGTCTGCGCGATTTCTGCGCGAATTTTTTTTTTCCACTGGCTCTGCGCGATTTCTTCTTGGGTGCGCGGTTTTCTTGGTGCGTCCCGTTCTGGCGCTTTCTGTTTGAATGTTCTGCCGCTCTCTCGTGAGTAAAAATTTTGATGCAAGACAACGACAATGACCGAGACATGACTAACGTGGGTGAGACAGATCGCCCGCGGTTGCTGGTATACCGTTCTATTCCGTTTGATGTCTTCAAAAAAAAAAAAAAAAACCTCACAAACCATAGGATAAGAATAGAAAGCACGCGTCTCGGCCCTGTCTGGCACTGGCGGTGTCTCCACCCCGGCCAGTCGCTGTACGCTGACGTTCCCCGATGGGACTGAGCAAGAACGCATTTCAATTGCGTGTTTACGGCGATTGGGTCTCGAGCACTTATTGTTTGAATACTGCGTTGAAGCACCTGGGAAAGGTGTACTACATTTTCTGGCCAGTGAGTCATTTATATATTCACCACATTTAGATAGACCGGAAGGCAAAGGCCACCCTGAATACCCTCACGGCCGCATCACTGGTCCCTCACAGTACATGCTATTTCTTATGTTATTGTTGGAATGAGTCATTGAACAATGGAAAATACACAGCACAACACTCCCTCGCCGCAGAGCTCGCTCGCGACCCGTCCGGACACGTCACGCTGCGCACCAGCAACAGTAACGAACCTACTACTCCCTACCCGCCCCGCGCCTTCACATATATAGAGGATCTGGCTGTTTCGCCGCTGCTGACAGCACCAGGGACCATGGACCCGCGCTGCGTCGATTTCCTGGAAGCGTGCGCGTGCGATCCCGACTCGGACTGCTCTCTCACCGACACCACTTGCACCTGTCCCGGCCGCGTCGCTCTGTTTGACG
The DNA here is from genome assembly GCA_025349905.2 of Blastocladiella britannica. NCBI lineage: Eukaryota > Fungi > Blastocladiomycota > Blastocladiomycetes > Blastocladiales > Blastocladiaceae > Blastocladiella > Blastocladiella britannica. The sequence continues at coordinate 4,914 of MU624835.1, forward strand.
ACGAAACCGATGGAAACGAGGATCCCGCCTTAGAAGCCGCCTACGACCCGTCCTCCGGCCGTCTCCGACCGACCTACGCCACCGGCAGCCGCGGGATCGCCGAATGCTCGGCCTGCTGCGGCTGCGACCCAACGCGGTGCCCGAACCGCGTGGTCCAGCGCAGCCCCACCAACGTGCGGCTAGTCGTGTACGATGCAGGCCCCGAAAAGGGCGGGTGGGCTGCCGCTGCCGCTGAACCGATCGCTCGGGGTACCTATGTCGCGCAGTACATTGGCGACGTGGTGCCCGCATCGGTGGCGGCGGCCCGAACTCGCGCGTACGCGGCGCTCGGGTACCAGCAGTACGCGTTTGACATGGATTTTTTCTTTTGTTCGGGGTCGTCGACGGATCAGGCGGCATCGGAGTATGTTGTGGATGCGCAGTTTCGGGCCGGAGTCGCACGGTTCTTTAACCACTCGTATGTGTATTATCGTTTTACTTTTTTGCATCTCATGTTCTGACAGTGGGAATATAGGTGCGAACCCAACTTGATCACCATTGGCGTCATGTACGACAGTGCCACGCCGTTGTTCCACCGACTGGCGTTCTTTGCTGCTCGCGACATTGCTGCGGGCGATGAGCTGACGTTTGATTATGGGTACTTTTATACATATTTGTACACTTGGTAGTAACTGATCATAAATGTATAAACATATAGAGGCAACATGGCGGGTATCGACTCGGAATTTGTGGAACCTACCACCACCGCAAGACCGAAACCAAAAGGCGGCAAAAGGAAAAAGTCTTCTTCTTCCTCGAAAAACAACAACAACAAACGATCGCTCGCATTCGACTGCCAGTGCGGATCCGTGGTGTGCCGAGGTCGCATTCTCTAGTCCAAATACATAATATACCATTGCATTCTATTTCTCGCGTGGGTACCGCTTTTCGTTCGCTCAAACCAGCTCTGACGCGCCGGCAACCAGCGCTAGGACTTGATGGACAGGTGAGGTGGTTAATGGGAAATTTGCTTCCCCTTCAAATTTTTTTATTATCGAAAATCATGGTTATCACGACGACCATTGCACGTCGGGCATTGTACTCGACCAAGGCGGCCTTGCACCCTCTCTTGCACCGTATGATTCTTAATAGAACGCGTTATTCAACTTCGACTCTTGACGACTACCAATAAATAGCCTCGCCGTCGCAACCGTCGGTCCGCGCCTTACTCCTGCCGACGACCACCAACGCCAATGCCACCAAAAACGACGCGTCGTTCGACCTCGCAGCCCTGTGCACGCTCACGGGATTACCGGTCCCCACTGCACCCGAGTCGTCCGCAGCCTTGCAACGCGACCTGGACCGGTTCTTGACGTTGGCCCAGCACATGCCTGACACCATTACTACTGGCACTCGTTCCACTACGACAAAGCCCGTGTCCCTCCAGTCACTGATGGCAGGCCACCCAACGCCGCCAGCGGCCGCGGACGTGGTTAAACCGGGCACGTACGCGGGGCTATTACAGGCAACCAACAATGACATAAGTAGATTGGACCGGCGATCGGGCCGGTACCTGCTGGCCCGGCAGGTGGTGGTCAAATCGTCATAATGTAAATGGATCCTCGTTCTGGGCAACAAGGATCCTCTTCCAAGGCGCCTGGATTGGAACCATAATTGAATAAAAAAAAAATAAAAAAATGAAAAGGACATGCTGGATTTGCGAGAGCGGCGCTGCCCACGGCGATGGAGACAACTGGGTCAAACCGTGCAAGTGCCACGGTACGAACTACAAACCGACTTTCATTCCACGAGCCCCTCAGTCATTCATTTTCAACCAAAAAAAAAAAAAAGCCCTTGTGCACCAACGCTGCCTCCTCGGATACATCGCGTCCAAGCAAGATGGCGACGAGACGCGTCCGATCCTGTGCCCGCACTGCCGAGTTAAGTACGTCCTGCGGGACTCGACTGCACCCGTTCTCGTTCGCGTGGTTGAGGCCGTTGACGCGTGTCGCAAGTGGCTTTCGCCGTATTCTCCTCTCATCATAGCGATGGCCTATGCGCCGGACTACGTTGACTTGAGCTTGCCAACCTCCCTTGGCCCCTTCTGGACATGGATCGCCCACCAACTGCATCTGGGAGTGGTCATGGTGGCGATCGTGGCCTCGTTTCGGATCTACTCGACCTCGCTTCTGTTTCTCGTGTTGATTATGGAGGGTCTGTCAGCACTGGAGGCGGCTTCAGAGACTGCAGCGGTAGTGGCGGCAGCGGCTGTACTGCCCCACGTTCCATTTCAAGAGATCGGATTCTGGCCGCCGTCTTCGGTCATGGTGTTGACCGCGATGCCATTGGCCATATTCGGGCTTCAGCACGGGTACTCGAAGTTGGGCGATATGTACTTGGGGCCCAAGGAAGTTGCCAGAAACGAACGGCTGCTGCTGCTACGCGCGGCAGGTGGTGCTGACAACAAGGTTTCTGCTGGCAGCGAGGAGGATCACGCTGCCGATGTGCTTCAGACGCGTATTGAGCTTGGGACTCCGGATTATTCTCTTGACAAGCTGTATGCGCTTCTCGCGGGTACGTTGCTCATTTTGTATCATGTCGTCTTCTTTTTTTTGATTTGTATTGACGCATGTAACAACAGTCTTCTTGTTCCTGCTGTCCGTTGCAATCGAAATGTCCGCGCCTGGCATGTTTGCACCGATGCAGTGAGAAATCTTGGGTTACTTTGCATTGGCAGGTGCATGCGCGGTTGTTGGCGGCGTGCTCAGGATCGGTTACCGCGGAATCAAGCTGGATTCAGAGCAGCTCAAGAAGGTGGTTACTTGCAAGGATGAGTGAATCAACTTTTTTTTTTCATGGATTTATTTGATCGAAATGCATCATGGGCATGGGCAGGGAAGACTGTCACTGGGGACAAGCACAGCCAAAGGTGACTGAGGTTGGAAGATCACTTGCTGCTGATGGACCCAATTTGCTCGTGGTTCGCACTGTCCACCATCACACCGTCCTCCGTCGCATCGTCCACAAACGCGCCACACCTTTGCACAAAAAAAAAAAAAAGAATACATTGGCTCGAAAAAGCAAAAATCATTTCAACTCGAAAAAGAAAATGGCGGCGACATGTACAGCACAAATGTCCCCGATCCCGTCGTCTCAAACACCGCGATCTTGCGAGTGACCGTCACATCGTACATCCAGCGGTGCAGGCTGTCTTGCCGCTGGCAGATCGGCCGAGTATCGTCCACTTCCATCCACGCCCTTTCATGATCATAAACCTTGTCTGCGTCCGGCAAAACAAACGGGTGTCCTGCCGTGATATACGCCTGTAGCCACCTCTCGAGCGTGAGGACATCATGGTGGATTAGAAGCATCATTAACGCGATGGGCTGCAATGGCAAAAGGGAAGCAACGGTGACGTTGGCACGAGCACAAAGCCAGAGCATTAATGTCCAGCTCAAGTAGAAAGATTCTGGAAGTGGCAAAGTCGGGTCCATGACCAGATCGGGGTAAACAGAGTTAAGAAAGTCGAGAGTGAAGGGCCGAGGGTGGCGCAGTGTAAACGAGTGCTCTTCCATCAAATGCAAGTGCAGGTTGTCGGTATCAAGAGTGAACAGGTCCCGGTGACCACGTAGCCACGATTGAACACGCAAAGCATTCTTTTCGATCGCAAAAAGGCAAATACGCTGCCACTCGTCGTCAGAAATAGGGAAGCGGTCGTTCCACCATGCGAGCAGGTCCACTGCATCCTTTGAAGCTATCCTACCAGAGAAATCCAGAGGGCAGTCCAAGACCTGTGGCGGCAACATGCCCTTGTTGCGGTCCCACCACTCGAGAACTTTGAGATGGCCGCCCCGAACCGCCATGAGCACGAGATCACAGGCCCAGGTTACGACGAGTGCATCCGACGAGCGCAAAAGAAAATCCAACGTTTCAAGATCACCTACATATGCGCAACGGGAGGTAACTGGACTCATCACCACCAGTTTCTGGCCACCGAGCTCGGTGCATTTCTCCAATGCCCACTGCAGGATGGGCAACGTGGTGGGCGATTTGATCGTAAAGTTCAATACTTCCCCCCCTGGGTTGGACACAGGCAGGAAACACTCCGGTGACAGATGATGATGGCGATGGAACCAATCCAATACTTGAACAGAGCTGAATTGCTCAATCTCAAGCAGCCTCATGCCAAATTTGTGCTCGGACATGCGGTGCTCCAGGAACCGCGTCCACCACCATTCAACAACAGCCATATGAGTGCCAGTGAGTGCCGCAGTGGCAATGTTGGCCATGGTTCTGGGCTTGGGCAACTTTGAGCCAGTGTATACCCACCACCATTCAAGTGCAGCGATTGCCCCTTGCCTCGATGCGTAGGTGAGGACGTTTACATTATTGAGAGCCTCTACGACGGCCTCGTTGCTGGGCTGCTGTGAGATCCACCATTCCATGATCGATATATTTCCATAACGAGCCGAAAGCAATGCAGCGGCAGATCCGAGCTCCTTTACGTAGCCGTGCGCGATCGCCCAGTGGAAGAGTTTCGAGCAGCCTGCCTCAGCAGCAAGATACCAAGGCCGCGACGCCCATTTGATCGAGATACCTGCGGTATCAGCAGCACGCGACAACCACTCAAGGACTCCGATATGGCCGTGCATAATCGCCGAGTTGAGGAGGCAGGATTCCTCAAAAAACGCCATCCTACTGGGCGTGGTAGGGCCTACCAGTTGCCAGAGCAAATCGAGAATGGCTAAATCGCCACGAGCACTGGTGGCCGCGAGCGTGTTTTGGAGGTCGTCAAATAGAATATACGACGGGTAGTGCGGGAGCAGCGCGAGTCCGTGGTCATGCTTGACAATAAGCGATGGGTCAAAGTCGGAAAAGCCGCACGAGAGGACCGCAGAGAGTATAGACGGGGCTCGGCCCTTGGCGAGGACATTCAGCACGAGAATTGCTTCCTCGGGCATACAGGCGGTGCCAGCAGCGTGGGCGAGTATAATGTCCAAGACGTGGTCGATCATTTGAATAGTTTCTGTCTGAAAGAGCGCCACGACCCGCAATACTCCAAGAGCGACAAGGAGATGGGATGTCCCAAAATACGACAGCCCAAAAGCGTTGATCCAGTTGAGGTGCTGGAGAGCGCTTGTCAACCATATTGTGGCGATTGGCCCCTTTCGCTCATGGATCCAGAGCCGGTGTACCGTCAGCTTCATGATGATCACGTTGAGCGCAAGCGGCTCGGGATGCCATGAAGCCGGACAGGACTTGAAGCGCGACTTTAACGTTTTGAAGTTTCCCATCCCATCATCAGCAAAAAAAGCATTTTTCCAAGCTCATATTTCACACGAAATGGCGAATTGGTGCAACCCCAACTGCAGGATGACAAGGACATCATGATCTCCACGGATCGCTCGGGTTTTGGATTTGTCTTTGCTCAACAACACGAAATCACATCGATAACAAGTAAAAATCTTGAGCAAGAATGGACCCGAAGCGACCTTAGAGCATTTTTCGGCGACGACGCACGAAGCCCGCCAACGGCCGCCACAGCTGCACCGACTGGGAATGGAGCAACGGCCGGCGCACCGGGGCGAAAACGCGTAGCAGGCACCAATGCTGCCAGTGTAAGCGATACCGACAATGCAGCGCTGCCACTGCCGCCAAAGCGAGCGCGGACAACCGCAACGCGTGGTAGTGGCCGTGGCCGTGGCCGCGGCGGGTCTGCGCCAGCGCCCAGACGCGTCTCAGTCGCAGTCAATGCAGCAGACTTGGAACCGAATGCCATTGACGAGCCCATCCCGATGACGATGGTGACGGTCGTAGATCCGCCGCTCGATACACCTGCTACCCTTGTGCGTCCGCGTTTCCCGCACACGGGACTGCCCGACACTCCTGCACTGGCCGAACCGACTGATCACGTTTCCACTGGAAGCGATGGTACGCGTCTGCCCTTTGACTTCAAAGTTTCTCGGCCAGCCAATTCAGCAGCCTTTCGCCACTTTTCTGCCAGCGTTTCTGCATGAAGCGTCATTCGATTTTTTGAGTTGCTTTTCGCCGGATCCGCTTGGAAGTCGATCGGATCGCAAAAATTTGGGGGAGATTTTTCGTAAAGCATGGGAAAACTGGTCGTCGTACCGTGATCGTGCTTCACGCCCATCCAAAGAAAATGCCAAAGTGTGTTGAGCTTGGTCTCGGCCACGAGCAACGCAACGTGCAGTTTTCCGCTCGAGTGCCTGCCTACATGCGGACGAGGATCAGCGGTTCCAAGGGAACGCAGTGCGTCGACTTGATATGATATCGCGTTTGGTTTGGTTTGGGTGGGAAGCGAGATCCGTTGATTATTGGCCACATCCTGTTATTTGCCTCACACAAGGCGTATTCGGCATTCCCCAGTGCCGATCCGTCGTGCGCTGCCGAGGTCGCATTCTCCGATCCAGATATTGGTTCACATCACCGTATATAGTCTTGTCGCTTGGTGACCGTTGTTCGTTCAAACCCACCGCGCCAAGATCCGACGCGCCGCACACCAGCGCTGGGTTTTACGAGCGTGGACGTGCGGCGTGTCAGGTCTAAATGTGGAAGATGGGAAATCAAGCCTTTTCCCATCGAATTGTTATTGAAGAATGATTATCACAACGACCATTGCACGTCGGGCATTGTACTCGACCAAGGCGGCCTTGCACCCTCTCTTGCACCGTATGATTCTTAATATAACGCGTTATTCAAGTTCGATTCTTGACGACTACCAATAAAATAGCCTTGCCGTCGCAACCGTCGGTCCGTGCTTTGCTCCAGCAAACCACCAAAAACGACGCGTCGTTCGACCTCGCAGCCCTGTGCACGCTCACGGGATTACCGGTCCCCACTGCACCCGAGTCGTCCGCAGCCTTGCAACGCGACCTGGACCGGTTCTTGACGTTGGCCCAGCACATGCCTGACACCATTACTACTGGCACTCGTTCCACTACGACCAAACCGGTGTCGCTCCAGTCACTGATGGCAGGCCGCCCAACGCCGCCAGAGGCGACGGACGTGGTTGAGCCAGGAACTTTCGCGGGGCTATTACAGGCGACCAACAATGACATAAGTAGATTGGACCGGCGATCGGGCCGGTACCTGCTGGCGCGGCAGGTGGTGGTCAAATCGTCGTTGTAATGTATTGCCTTGCCATTGTGGTTTGTTGTGGCGCTAGTAGCATATGTTGGGTATGGGGAGGACAAGATGAGTGTTGTACTGTGAGAACGACCTGACCTCTCTTTCCTCCAATCCGCCGGGACCACCAATTCCGGCGGGATCAAGCGCTCCTTGGTGCAGGGCAGTGCGGTGGGGAAGGGAGCAGTGAAGGGTCGACGCTCACTGATGCCAATCCAAACGGGCTGGCGGAGGCGGTCGAGGGACGGGCTCGGGCACGGGTGTGGTTGTCGTTTTCCCTTTTCCTTTTCTCTGTCGCTTTTTGTCTTTGCAGGGGGCTTGAATACATTATCTCTTTCCTCCAAGCAAGCAGGGTTTAATCCTTTGAATATAACCAAGGCCTGGCCAATTCCCGCTACCACGCTTCTCTTATAAATCACAACATGGTTCTTCAAGCTGCATGCAACAAGGATCCTCTCTCTCTCTGGATTGGCATTTGTAAATTATGCCCATGGACATATGGCACCCGCCGCCATCTCAAAATACATGGGCGAGAGCGCGTGCGTCGGGAGGGCGGATGTCAAGACTCAAGCAGCTCCCTAGGGTCACGATTACAGGATTGCATTCAGCTTGAATTTCTTTCCCAGGGGCCTGCTTGTTGGGCAGCCAATGAGCGGGCGTCTAAAGAAAGTCTAATTATGACGGGTGCGAGGAGGGACGACGCTGCTGGAGGCGGACGAGGGCGAGGAGTCCGGGTCGAAGGTGGAAAGACAAGACAAAGGTATATTAATGTATATAAGTGACTTGTGTCAAAGAGCACAAGTCAATTCTATGAACCAATTGACCTCACTGTCAATTGGACATACGACAGAACGTCACACTAATTAGATGGAATGGAACAGTGTGCCTTCGAAGTCTGAAACTCATTTGGCTTTATCCCTGGCTTTTGTTGTTTTTCCTGCCACGCCTCCCTGGCGCATTATATAAAAACCTCGCCCACCCTCGCATGTGCACCAGGACATAAGTCGCAAAACATGAAGATCCTCCTATACATACTTGCCATTTCGACGCTTTTACCAGCTGCCACTGCGGCCACAACCAGATGTCGCACTGACCGTGACTGCCCAGCGTATACCGGCACCATTCCCAACAGTGCGTTGTAGTTGTGGTTTTGCAAACAATGGACACCTGTGCTTTGACTCAATTGTGCCATTTGTTGCCCAGATGATCTCATTTGCAAAGTCAGCATCGGTCTTTGCCTCCCACGTGTCTGCAACGGCCAATCGGACCCACCGCTGGCCGATAAATGCTCTGAATACGGTACATTGTCCCTTCGCATTGCACCTATATTAACCCAAAAATCTTGACCAAAAATGCAACAGCCTCCCAAACTTTTTGCACCGCTGGCAGCAGAATGTGTCTCTCGTCCATTGGTGCATTCCAGGCGTGCTCTGCACTCGATGTAAACTCTTGCGTGCCTGGCTTTTTATGCATGCCGCAAGAAGTCAACAGGGACGCTCGTTGGACATGCCGTCCTGCGCCGAATCCACCCTCTTCTCCAGGGTCGACGACGACCAGTGCTTTGGCATCGTCACCGCCGACAAGCACCCCCAACGGAAACTCGGATCCATCAAAGAATGACGCACACACCAAGCCTTTCCAAATCGCCTTGCAGTTTGTCATCTTTGCCTCGGCACTCGCGACAGTATATTGGCTACAAAAGAGTCGCCCTGTTGTTGCGACATCGGTACAAGCATCTTTTTTTTTTTCATCGCAAAGTTTGAAAAAGCAGCGAATCCTGACCTTGTCCATTCATTCAGACTGAAGCCCCGCCCACGTACACGGCTGCACCCCGTAGCGGCGAGGTCGTTGCCACTGCGACGCCAATCCGTTCCGCTGGTGCTGCTGACGATATTCCTCTGAGAGAGATTCCGGCGGCAGCATCGCTGGGACCGATCCCTGTGGCCCCGGCCGAGGTCACACCAAAGCCTCCTTCATATTCTCGCTGAATTTTTTTTTTTTTTTCATGCTGTCCCACTTCAACCTCAATAGATGCATTTTACTTGATCTTCATATTGGACAAAAGATCTGTCACTGTGTTCTTGGCCGATCATGGACAAGGTTCGTCTCCATCATCAACTTCGCTTGGTACATTGTTTGCCCGACGTGGTTGCAATGGAATGGGGAAAAAAAATGAATTATATTGGACAATCGTCAACCGAGCCGCACGTCGAATCACCTTCCACATCTCCTTGGCGCCGTTGCTCTCAAACTCGGCAAGTACCATCGCATCGTCATGAATCGCCACCCACTCCGCGATCTGCCGCCAGTCATGGTAGTACGATGACAGAACCACTGCCTCGAATGTATCGTCCACCAGCGTGACGGGACCGTACGTGTCAAAGATCCACTGCAAACGGGCAATAAGCTCGAGACAAGGCTGGGTCTCGATATGATTGAACACGCTCGTGACCATGAGCGTCGGGTACGTTTCCATCCTGGATGCCGATGGCAGCGGCAGTCCCAGTGACGAGAAGGTTGGAATCCACGACTTGACGGCGGACTCGATATGGTAGTGCGAAATGGCCGCCTCGATGACTTTAGAGACTCGGTCAGAAGATTCCAAGGCCGAGTGCAGGACGGGGTAGGTGCACCACCACCACAGCATGTCCAGCGCGTCCGCGGAAGCGGATTCATAGAGGCAATTGTACACGCGCTCACTGGATTCCGGATCGGTGCAGTCGAATCCAATATCCATCATGTCGGTCAGCGTATCGCACCGATGTGCACGCCACTCTCAGCTGTAGACGTCGCACATATACTCATTCGATTTGACATAATCTTTATCGAATAAATGCGAGCGCATCCACCGGACAATCTGTAGATCGGTGGACCACATGTCGCCCGGGACATGTACCGATGGTTTTTTCCGACTGTCGGTGCCAGTTCCATGGCCAAACTCCCAAAACGCTTGCAAATCCTCCGCAGTATCACCCTCGCTCTCCTTCCAGGAAAACGAAGGCAGGTCCAGGGAATGCGCGTTGCAGTGCGCGATCCACCAGGTCATAGTGCGCTGAAAGCTCGTGCGCGAAACTATATGAGAATCTGACCATTCGATTTCAACTGTACTGTCCACTTCCTGAGACATTTGCCAGATCCAAGCGAGGGTATCAGTACGTTCACTCATACTTGCGTTGTTGGCGAGATCTCTGAAATCTGGAAGCTCCAGTCCATGCGAGTGGTGTCGCTTTCGCCACCATTCCAGCACTGACGTGTCGAAGAGCTTGCAAATGTACCGCCATCCCAGGTGGGCGTGGTCCACGGAAACCGGCGGCAAATGACCAGCATCCGTCAAAGTCGCCCACAGCTCCATGATCGAGACCAAGCCGTGCTCGCCCAGTAATACCAGGTCCCCAATGTTGAACGAGCGGGTGATGGTTGGCCTTGGGTTCGGATCCGGCAGGTAGTCCAGGGTCGGCAGCGTGACATTGATGGTCAACGCCAAATTGTCACGAGTTGCCCGGTCGTGCCACCACTGGGCGACTTCAAGGTGTGTGGGGTCCGGTACGTGTCGCTGACTGCGAATCTCGATCCCATACACGATTCGAGCCGTGAAAGCAGCATGCACTGCCTCAAAGTACACGAACGCGAGTCCGTACTGGACATGTTTTTGCCACCACCAGTCGAGCGTGGCCACTGAACTGGCGTTATCGACAGCCTTGGTCGAGTACGGAAACTCGGTTGGCGGCATCTGGAACCGGTCGCAGTGTAAATGTCAGACGCGGTCGAGCATGGCCACTCCCACGATCGACGCTGCATCCACCATATCCGCCATCACTCCCACCAGCTCCGGGAGCACTTTACCGTTGCTGTTGTCGCACAGCCAGTCGATATTCTCAGGAAAGTTGTATTCAATGGCAAATTCCAGCAGCCCGCTGACATCCAGCCCCGTCGCGTGGTCCGAGAAATGTTTGGTCCATGTGCGCAGTGGCGACAAGTCCTGCCATTCGTCGGTGGCGCCGGTCAGCGTAGCGAACCAGCGGCCCTTGAACATGATTCGGCGCAGGAACCGGGGCACTGCCGTTGGGTAATTGCTGACCTCCAACCTCGCGATCCTGGTTTCTCCTCCCTTTTCTTGACTTTGCTGACACTACCAACCAAAGTGGCGGATCAAATCACCGGCCCCACTCTTGCAACTCAATGTGGACGCGCAATCGCTGGAATGGGTGGTTGGGACCGGATGGACGACTTTTTGGCCCTTGCCGATGATCAGCAACTGACTGATTTCTTTCCAGCCGTCATTCGTTTGTGCTGCGGTGGTGATCCGAGCTTTATCGAGGCCCTGTCGGCACCTCCGACTCGCCAGTGCTGTGTCCAGTTTGTCGAGCTGTGTGTTCGTGAGCAGATCGTTACGGAAGAGGACTTGGACCAGGCCATACCCACCCTTGCGCAATCTGGGCCGTTGGTGGAACTTTGGCCGCGGATCGTGGACGCCGTCGCGAGTGCCTGTCCTCGGTTTCTTGCAAGCGCGACGGAGCACGGCGAGTCGCTGTGTACGCGGTGCAAGGAGCGGTTGTCGAGTCTTTGGGATTGAGTACATAAAATACTTTGCTCTTTCATTCACAAAAACTAAGTAAAAATTATGGAAAATATTCCGCTGATTCTCGACTGCATACTGCTGCTTGCCGCGCACACGTCGTACGTGCTAGCTGACGGTCTCGAGCTGCTCCAGGTCCTGCCATGCACTGATACGCCGTCCACGCACCGCTATGTTCTTCGCCGGCTCGTCACGGTGTCCGATCTCGGCAGCACCAGCCGTGCCGACCTGCTCCAGCTCCTTGACAGACCACTGTCAAAAGCAGACACGCGTGCCATTGCCTTTAGCGCTGCCTCGGCCGACAACGTCCGCGTACTCGACTGGCTACTCAGCGTCACACAGACAGACACGTTGCCACTGGAGAGCATCTTTTACTACGCACTCAGACACGCTCCTCATACTCGTGTTCTCGACTGGTGTGTCGCCCAAGGTGGTGCTGATAGCTATATAAAAGGCCTGGTGCCGTTTACGACTGCCACTTTATGCTGTCGATTACCGTCACTACGCTGGCTCAAGGCTTATTATGTCCAACATGGACTGTACTATGCATTTGACCACAGCAGCGGCCGCGCCCACGGCGTCCCTGCCGATCGCCAGGTGGCGGTCCTAGACTGGTGGATGGCCGACTATTTCACGCGCACCGAGCCCCTGTTCCCCGCCAATCGATGTATTCCGACGGATCTCGCGATATACGTTGATAACGGGCTCTTGGTCGTGGATTGGTGGCGCAAGTACTGTGCCGAGATGGGTCGTGCCTTTGCGTTTCCATTCCTCAATGGTTACTCGCTTCAATTGGTCATCAAGTTTGGCACCTTGGACCTGTGCCAGTGGTGGTGGAAGCATTCGGTGCAAATGATTGGGATTCGGCAGGCACGGCTGCATTTAAAAGGCGCCCTAGACACCATTTGCGAATGGGGACGAGTCGACTTTCTCGACTGGTATTGGGCTGTCTGTGCTGGTTCCCATGATGCAATCAAGTTTCCACGCAACTGGCGTCCGCAACACCCGTTCGTTCGGTTGAATGTGATTCTGTGGTGGGAGGCCAAAGTCGACAGCGGCCAAGTGGATCCTGGCGTGTTTGATCTTGTAGCAAAGGAGCCGCAAACGAAACTGGACGCATTGTTTGAAGTGGTGCGCGACCACCAGATTGAAGTGGCCGCGTTGGACTGGTGGTGGGCACGACATGACCGGTTTGGAATGGAAATGCGCCTGTCCCAAGAGACTTTGCAGTCCGTCACGCTGAATCGTTGCCCCGAGCTCTTGCAATGGTACCTCGACCGACGCACGCCCCAATCGCCGCTTCCAGTCCTGTCATACACCGCGCTGATCTCGTTGGTTTCTCAAGGCCGAGCGGACAGGGTCGAGCAGGTCTGGCAGCTGTCGATTTTGCACAGGGCGCCGTTAATGATCATTACAGTTCCAAGCGAGATCGACCCTCGCTCTTTCGACAATCGCATTGCCGTCTCCACCACGCTGGACTACGTGTCGAGCTTTTGCGACCGTATCGGCGCCCGATTCACGCCGTGCTGCAACACGTGGAGCACGATTTTCGCCCTAAATGCAGGCGACCTCGACGTGGCCCAGTGGCTGTATGCGATGCATCGGGTCCACGGCACTATATTTCCAACGGCAAAGGAGTTGGACTGCGTCAAGGGCGCAACGAGTAGCGAGATGGGTCCGTGGGTCCGGTTTGTTCAAGGTCAGTTGGTACTTGATTCAATACAGTAATCATTTAAATGGATTTTCCCAAATATAATTCCTCTAATCATTGTACTCTTGAGCAAAACGCAAGGCAAATATAAAAAAAAAAAAATTGAATGGGAGGGATCGGCTATGCCCCGATCGCACAATTACTTTCAACTATCGGTCCAAAATAGAGGACTGAAAAAAATCGTGGATCCCACACATGTATTTAATATTCCGAGAGTGAATAGGTATTGGCAGAATTGCGGATCATATATCGTCGGCCAAGTGATCTGAATGAAGTATAAGTGTTGCCTCGTCTGATTTCACATTAACAACCTCTTTTCCAAGGGCGATCCATGTCTGCACTTGCTCAATCTCACTCGATCTGTCGCATTTTTCTCGGCCGAGGGAAATAGAATAAAAAAACTCAAAAAGGCCGTTTCGTGATTGTGGCGGAGCCGCAGTGACCAACCGACTGCACAAGGTTTTGACGCGTCGTCGTACCCTCCACCTTATTTACCGGACGACCGGTGAATGGCTACAAAACACAGCCGTGGCCCTTTTACCCCCACCATGGCATCCTCAAACCACCATAAACAACGACTAGACGACTTAAAAACAAAAAAAAATGCTCGGACCACTCATTGTCCTCGTCCTCCTGGCCACCTTGGTAACAACCTCAAATGCGACCGCCATCCCCGGTATCAGCGTCAAAAACCGGTACATGGTGATTCTCAAGTCGGCGACCGACCTCCATGCGCACACCGCCGCCGTCAACAAGACCATGATCGCCGCCAACGCCGCACCGCACATCAGTTCCGGAATGCGAGTCATGGCCAAGATCGAGCACCAGTACGCGATTGGCGACCGGTTCAAGGGGTACGCGGCGACGCTGACGCCCGCGATGGCCGAGCAGCTGCGGACCAACCCGAACGTCAAGTCCGTGTCGCCCGTAGTGCCCATGTACTTGGCAGGGACGCAGTCGCAGCCGCCATCGTGGGGCTTGCCGCGGATCTCAGAACGCAACCTGAACTTGAACCAGGCGCCGTACCAGTACCCCGACAGCGCGGGCGACGGCGTGGACGTGTACGTGGTGGACAGCGGTGTGGATGTCGGGAACCCCGAGTTTGGCGGCCGCGCGCGGTGGGGCGTGACCACGTGCCGCGACTGCCCGAGCTACGACGACCACGGCCACGGGACGCACTGTGCGGGCACGATTGCCAGCACCTCGTTCGGGGTGGCCAAACGGGCGTCGATCGTGGCCGTGCGCGTCGTCAATAAGCTCGGCCAGGGCGACGATGCGGTGATTGTGGCCGGTATCACCTGGGCCGCCAATGCCGCGCTCGCGGCTTGGAACCGCAGCATGCGGCCGTCGGTCATCAGCATGTCCCTGGCCGGCGGATCGAGTACCGCCGTGGACGCGGCACTGGCTGCTGCCGCCGATAACGGCGTGACGGTGGTGGTGGCGGCGGGCAACGACTTTGACGACGCGTGCAACCAGTCGCCCGCGCGGTCACCCGTGGCCATTGCCGTTGGCGCCGCGGACCAAACCGATACCGTGGCCGAGTTCTCCAATTACGGCCGCTGCGTGGCGCTGTATGCGCCGGGGGTGGATATCACTTCAGTCAAGATCGGGGGCGGGTCCAGTACGCTGTCGGGCACGTCGATGGCGGGTCCACATGTAACCGGCGTGGCCGCACTGGTACTGGGCCGTAACCGCATGCTATGGGGCGACGAGGTCAAGGCCGCGATTGTCAACGGCGCGACCCGCGGCATGCTCAAGGGCAATCTGCGCGGGTCGCCGAACCTGATGCTATTCAACAACATCTAGACCAAATGTAAATGTATTCATTGTTGGCCGCCTTGGCTCTTGGATCGCAGCAATCCCTGCTCTCCCGCTGCCATCGCAACTGCGCCACCACTGGTCCCGCCGCTACTTCTGCTGCCGCCATTATCGGGAGGTGGCGATGGCAGAGGTCGAACCACGGGCATGCTGCCGCGGCGCAACGACCCGATATGCACCTTCTCGGTACTCGCCACCACGCGCGCGTTGGCAAATGGTGACGCAGTGCTGTTGCGTGGCACCGACCTGACCGGTTTCCGTGGGTCCCTTCGCGGCAAACTGGCGGCCATCGGCGACACTAGAATCATGGACTTGCGTCGCGGAGTCAAAACGGGGGGAAGTGCCAGCTGGGAAGTGCTGATAGGCGCGCTTCCCGCTAACTCTGAGCTCGGCATCGACTCGTTGGGACTGGTAGTAGCGGGCGTGCTGGCGCTGGACGACCGCGAAAGAGTCATGATCCGCGACACGGCCGTTTGGAACACGGACACGGTGCTGTTTCGAAGCGACAGTGTCAGTGACCGGCGGCTGGTGGTGGCAGCGGCAGCCGCAGCGCCTTGCTCCAGTTTCTCGCGCTCGGCATCGGCGCGACGCCGTTCCTGCGCGGCCTCGTGGATCGCGTACGCGGTCGCGGGGTACGACATCATGATTGAGGTAAAGTCGGATTTGCTGAGCACGCACAACTGCGAGTCGGTAGCCGTGCGGATGGTCGCGGTGCGTTTGCATTCCTCTTTTATATTCCGTAGTGAGTGCATATGATTGCTTTGGGACAGGACGACGTACCCAGGAGCGCGATCTCGCCAAAGAACGCGCCCTCGTGCAGCTTAGCCAGCACCTTGTCCTCGGCCGCTGGAAGGACCTCGCAAGATCCCTGCCGAATGAAAAACATTTCCGCTCCCGTATTGCCAAACTTGCATATCTGTTGATGGTTTTGGGATTTGAGAAGGAGGTCAAAAAGCAAAAAAAAAGGGACGACGGACATAGAACCGAGCCGGGACCGAGATGGTAGTAAGTCGTTTCATGAGCTCCAATCGAAACGCGTCGTCCGCGTTCTTGAACATGGGTACCTTGGCCAGCATGTCCCAGTACATGTGGCGGAGCACGTCATGGTGCAGCGTCCGTGGGAGGTCGTTGAACAGCTCGTTGACATTGATTCCTGCGTATGCATTTGTGTGT
>MU624836.1:5092-21233 GCA_025349905.2 Blastocladiella britannica
AAAAAAAAAAAAAAAGTATAGCATACCTTGGTCTCGTGCGTGACATAGGACCCAAAGTTGCGGCCCACCACGCAGTGCCAGGTCGGGTTGTACTTCTTGTCAAACTCGCGCTTGATGAAAGCGGCAACGTCCTTTTCAATGTTGTACTTCTCCATCGCCTGGGTCGCGCAGTCCACAGCGTCTTGCTCTACATACATTTATAATGGTGTGATCAGCGATCGAGTCAAAATATGATATAAAGGGAGGGAGGGGGGCTTAACGTACGCATTTCCTCCGACATGTCGGCGTTCTTAATGATAGCCTTGCGCTCAGACATGATGGCGGGTAGTTGGCAGCGTTCGGTTTTTTTCTTTTACGGTTGGTTTGTACGGCGGTGCCGGTGTGGAAAAATTCTGATGAGCGGTGGCGAATTAATTGATATTCGAAAAATCAGCAGACAGAGAGAAAGAAAAAAAATAGCAGGTGCGTTGAATGCGATCCGTGGCAGTGCCAGATAGCAGCGATCCATAGCGTCAGTTTATTGCATGGCGACCATGTATGCGATCGAGCCGGGCGGCAATACCAAGTCAAAAAAAAAAAACATGTACTACGCTTGACTGGCATCCTCAACGAACCCCATCAAAGAAAATGTTCATTATACGCACAAGTGGATTTTCGACGGTCCGGTTTGAAAGAGAGGCGTGGGAAGAAGAACTTTGCATTTCTGGGATCAGCATTTTCCCTTCTTCCACCTTCACTTCCCACTGGTACTCGGTACTCACTCACGTGGTATCCAAGTGGTATCTTACACAAACGGCGACGGGTCCTTGTCAGAGACACGTATTCTCCCGCTGAGATTGGACTCGCATGCGAGCAAAATAAGGAAAGGATCAAAAGAGGAACACCCCAATCGACGACAAGGGCCAAAGATCGCTTCGCCCAGTCAGATATCCATCCAGGTCAATGTCCAAATAAAACGCCAAAAATGAATGGATCGTGGACGAGAGGATTGATCGCAACGACCAAGCCCATCAACAACAAACTCTCCAAATAACGGCATAAAAAAAACATCAATGTCATCCAAGCGAATGGCACCACCGCCGGGCTTTGCGGCCCGCGCACCCCCACCTGGTTTTCCCGGTGCGATTGCCGCCAACCATAACCATACCTCGGGCAGCACCACGCGCATGTCTGCTGAAAAGGTCGCAGCACGCGCCCGCCAGTGGACGCAGGCCCGCGCCCAAAAGTACTCCGAGAAGCGTAAAGTCGGCGGCATCTCGCAGCCGGTCAAGGCCGCCATGCCGCCCGAGCACCTGCGCAAGATCATCAAGGACCACGGCGACATGTCGTCGCGCAAGTTCCGCAACGACAAGCGCGTGTACCTCGGCGCGCTCA
Organism: Blastocladiella britannica; assembly: GCA_025349905.2. Taxonomy (NCBI): domain Eukaryota; kingdom Fungi; phylum Blastocladiomycota; class Blastocladiomycetes; order Blastocladiales; family Blastocladiaceae; genus Blastocladiella; species Blastocladiella britannica. Next base: position 6,467 of record MU624836.1, read on the forward strand.
AATACATGCCCCACGCGGTGCTCAAGCTGCTGGAGAACATGCCCATGCCGTGGGAGCAGGTATTATTTCTTGTATAAATGACGTGGGTACCACCAGTATACTGACCATGTTTAAATAAAAAAAAGGTCCGCGAAGTGCCCGTGCTCTACCACATCACCGGCGCCATCACGTTCGTCAACGAGATTCCGCGCGTGATCGAGCCCGTGTACATTGCCCAGTGGGCGTCCATGTGGATCACGATGCGCCGCGAGAAACGCGACCGCCGGCACTTCAAGCGCATGCGGTTCCCGCCATTCGACGACGAGGAGCCCCCACTCGACTACACCGACAACATCCTGGGCGTCGAGCCGCTGGAGGCGATCCAGATGGAGCTCGACGAGGACGAGGACGCGGCGGTGATTGAGTGGTTCTACGACCACAAGCCGCTGGTCGACACCAGTAAAGTCAACGGCCCGTCGTACCGCAAGTGGAACCTCGACCAGCCCATCATGGCCACGCTGCACCGCATCGCGGGCCAGCTGCTGTCGGACCTCAACGACCCCAACTACTACTACATGTTTGACCGCGCCGCGTTCTTTACCGCCAAGTCGCTCAACATGTCGATCCCGGGCGGGCCCAAGTTCGAGCCGCTGTACCGCGACATGCTCGAGACGGGCGACGAGGACTGGAACGAGTTCAACGACATCCACAAGGTGATTATCCGCCACCCGATCCGCACCGAGTACAAGGTCGCGTTCCCGTACCTGTACAACTCGCGGCCGCGGTCGGTGCACGTTAGCACCTACCACCACCCGGCGTCCGTGTACATCAAGCCGCAGGACCCGGACCTCCCGGCGTTCTACTTTGACCCGATCGTGCACCCGATCTCGTCGCGCGGCCTCAAGTCCACGGCCCTGACGGCGCACGAGGACAACGTGTTTGGCCCACTGGACCCGGCTGACGAGGACGTGGGCGCCGACGATCTCGACGACGACTTTGTGCTTCCGGCGGACACGACGCCGTTCTTGGCCCAGGAGGACCTGTACACGGACACCACCGCGTCCGGGATTGCCCTGTACTGGGCGCCGCACCCGTACAACAAGCGGTCGGGCCGCATGCGTCGCGCACAGGACATCCCACTCGTCAAGGCGTGGTACCTCGAGCATTGCCCACCCGACCAGCCCGTCAAGGTCCGCGTATCGTACCAGAAGCTGCTCAAGAACTTTGTGCTCAACGACCTGCACCACAAGCCGCCCAAGGGCATGCAGCGCAAAGACCTGTTCAAGCAGCTCAACGCCACCAAGTTCTTCCAGACCACCGAGATTGACTGGGTCGAGGCCGGTCTGCAGGTCGTGCGCCAGGGGTACAACATGCTCAACCTGCTCATCCACCGCAAGAACCTCAACTACCTGCACCTGGACTACAACTTTAACCTGAAGCCCATCAAGACGCTGACCACCAAAGAGCGCAAGAAGTCGCGATTCGGAAACGCGTTCCACTTGATGCGTGAGATCCTGCGCCTCACCAAGCTCGTGGTCGACGCCCATGTTCAGTACCGCCTGGGCAACATTGACGCGTTCCAGCTTGCGGACGGCCTGCAGTACATGTTTGCGCACGTGGGCCAGCTGACTGGCATGTACCGCTACAAGTACAAGCTGGTATTGGATATTTTTATCTTTTTCATTTTGATGATCATTTTCTAACATTAAAAGTTTATAATCACGATAGATGCGCCAAATCCGCATGACTAAGGATCTCAAGCACCTGATCTACTACCGGTTCAACACGGGCCCAGTGGGTAAAGGTCCCGGAGTCGGGTTCTGGGCACCCGGATGGCGCGTGTGGCTGTTTTTCATGCGCGGCATTGTGCCATTGCTTGAGCGCTGGCTGGGGAACCTGCTTGCCCGCCACTTTGAGGGCCGCCAGACCAAGGGCATGGCCAAGACCGTGACCAAGCAGCGCGTCGAGTCGCACTTTGACCTGGAGCTGCGCGCCGCGGTCATGCACGACATTCTCGACATGATGCCCGTGGGGATTCGCGCCAGCAAGTCCAAGATCATCCTGCAGCACTTGTCCGAGGCATGGCGCTGCTGGAAGGCCAACATCCCGTGGAAGGTGCCAGGCATGGCGGTACCCGTCGAAAACATCATCCTGCGCTACGTCAAGTCCAAGGCCGACTGGTGGACGTCGGTCGCGCACTACAACCGCGAGCGCATCCGCCGCGGCGCCACCGTGGACAAGACGGTGTGCAAGAAGAACCTGGGTCGCCTCACGCGGCTGTGGCTCAAGGCTGAGCAGGAGCGCCAGCACAACTACCTCAAGGACGGGCCGTACGTGTCGGCCGAGGAGGGGATCGCCATCTACACCACCACCGTGCACTGGCTCGAGTCGCGCAAGTTCACGCCGATCCCGTTCCCGCCGCTGTCGTACAAGCACGACACCAAGCTGCTGATTCTGGCGTTGGAGCGGCTCAAGGAGGCGTACTCGGTGAAAGGCCGGCTCAACGCGTCGCAGCGCGAGGAGCTCGGGCTCATTGAGCAGGCGTACGACAACCCGCACGAGACGCTCTCGCGCATCAAGCGGCTGCTGCTCACCCAGCGCACGTTCAAGGAGGTGGGAATCGAGTTCATGGACCTCTACTCGCACCTGATTCCCGTGTACGACGTCGAGCCCCTCGAGAAGATCACGGACGCGTACTTGGACCAGTACCTGTGGTACGAGGCCGACAAGCGGCACCTGTTCCCAGCGTGGATCAAGCCTGCCGACACGGAGCCGCCACCGTTCCTGGTGTACAAGTGGTGCCAGGGTGTCAACAACCTCGACGACGTGTGGGACACGACGGCCGGACAGTGCAACGTCATGCTCGAGACCGACCTGGTCAAGCTGTACGAAAAGATGGACCTCACGCTGCTCAACCGCCTGTTGCGCCTGATTGTGGACCACAACCTGGCTGACTACATGACCGCCAAAAACAACGTGGTGCTCTCGTACAAGGACATGAGTCACGTTAACACGTACGGTCTGATCCGCGGCCTGCAGTTTGCGTCGTTCCTGGTGCAGTACTACGGTCTGGTGATTGACTTGCTGGTTCTGGGCCTGCACCGCGCGTCCGAGATGGCGGGCCCACCGCAGCTGCCCAACGATTTCATGCAGTTCCGCGACCGCGAGACCGAGACGCGGCACCCGATCCGTATGTACGCGCGCTACGTGGACAAGCTGTACGTGTTTTACCGGTTCACGGCCGACGAGTCCAAGGACCTGGTGCAGCGGTACCTGACCGAGAACCCGGACCCCAACAACGAGAACATTGTCGGCTACAACAACAAGCGGTGCTGGCCGCGCGACTGCCGCATGCGCCTGATGAAGCACGATGTGAACTTGGGGCGCGCCGTGTTCTGGGACCTCAAGAACCGGCTGCCGCGGTCGGTCACCACCGTCGAGTGGGAGACGTCGTTTGCGTCCGTGTACTCGCGCGATAACCCCAACCTGCTGTTTGCCATGTGCGGGTTCGAGGTGCGTATCTTGCCGAAAGTGCGCGCCGCCAATGAGGAGTTTACGCTGCGCGAGGGCGTCTGGCACCTGGTCAACGACGCCACCAAGGAGCGGACCGCCGAGGCGTTCTTGCGCGTGGACGACGAGTCCATTGGCAAGTTCAATAACCGCATTCGCCAGATCCTCATGTCGTCCGGGTCGACCACCTTCTCCAAGGTCATCAACAAGTTCAACACGTGCCTGATTGGCCTCATGACGTACTACCGCGAGGCGGTGGTGCCCACGCGCGAGCTGCTGGACCTGCTGGTCAAGGCCGAGAACAAGATCCAGACGCGGGTCAAGATTGGCCTCAATTCCAAGATGCCGTCGCGTTTCCCCCCCGTTGTGGTATGTTATTTCCTCCAATATTTTTTTACTGTGCAAATCCATCGCTGACCAACTAAACGTATAATGTCCAGTTTTATACCCCCAAGGAACTCGGCGGTCTTGGCATGCTCTCCATGGGCCACGTGCTCATCCCGCAGTCGGACCTGCGCTGGAGCAAGCAAACGGACACTGGGATCACGCACTTCCGGTCGGGCATGTCGCATGAGGCGGACCAGGCGATCCCGAACTTGTTCCGGTACATTTTGCCGTGGGAGTCCGAGTTTACCGACTCGCAGCGTGTGTGGGCCGAGTATGCGCTCAAGCGGCAGGAGGCGCAGGCGCAGAACCGGCGACTGACGCTGGACGATCTCGAGGACTGCTGGGACCGCGGGATTCCGCGGGTGTCGACGCTCTTCCAGCGCGACCGCCACACGCTGGCGTACGACAAGGGCTGGCGCGTGCGCACCGCGTTCAAAGAGTTCCAGATCCTCAAGGTCAACCCGTTCTGGTGGACATCGCAGCGGCACGACGGGAAACTGTGGAACCTCAACAACTACCGCACTGACGTGATCCAGGCGCTCGGCGGCGTCGAGGGGATCTTGGAGCACACGCTGTTCAAGGGCACGTACTTCCCGACCTGGGAGGGCCTGTTCTGGGAGCGCGCGTCCGGGTTCGAGGAGTCCATGAAGTTCAAGAAGCTCACCAACGCGCAACGGTCCGGTCTCAACCAAATCCCCAACCGTCGGTTCACGCTGTGGTGGTCGCCGACAATCAACCGCGCCAACGTGTACGTCGGGTTCCAAGTGCAGCTCGATCTCACGGGCATCTTCATGCACGGCAAGATCCCGACCCTCAAGATCTCGCTGATCCAGATCTTCCGCGCGCACTTGTGGCAAAAGATCCACGAGTCGGTGACCATGGACTTGTGCCAGGTGTTTGACCAGGAGCTGGACGTGCTCGAGGTCGAGACGGTGCAGAAGGAGACGATTCACCCGCGCAAGTCGTACAAGATGAACTCGTCGTGCGCCGACATTTTGCTTTTCGCGGCCTACAAGTGGAACGTGTCCAAGCCGTCGCTGCTCTCGGACACCAAGGACGCGTTTGACGCCGGCAACACCCAAAAGTACTGGCTCGACATTCAGCTGCGGTGGGGCGACTTTGACTCGCACGACATTGAGCGGTACACGCGCGCAAAGTACCTCGACTACACCACCGACAACATGTCGCTGTACCCGTCGCCGACGGGTCTGATGATTGGCCTCGACCTCGCGTACAACCTGCACTCGGCCTATGGGAACTGGTTCCCGGGCATGAAGCCGTTGATTCAGCAGGCTATGGCCAAGATCATGAAGGCCAACCCGGCGCTGTACGTGCTGCGCGAGCGTATTCGTAAGGGACTGCAGCTGTACTCGTCCGAGCCCACCGAGCCGTACCTCAACTCGCAAAACTACTCGGAGCTGTTCTCCAACCAGATCATTTGGTTTGTCGATGATACGAACGTATACCGTGTCACGATCCACAAGACGTTCGAGGGCAATTTGACGGTTCGTACTCTTTTCTTTTTTGATTTGATTGACTTGACTTACTCATATGATACATTTAAACAGACAAAACCAATTAACGGCGCAATCTTCATCTTCAACCCGCGCACGGGACAGCTGTACCTCAAGATCATCCACACGTCGGTGTGGGCGGGGCAGAAGCGTCTCGGCCAGCTCGCCAAGTGGAAGACGGCGGAAGAAGTGGCGGCGCTAATTCGGTCCCTGCCGGTCGAGGAGCAGCCCAAGCAGATCATTGTGACGCGCAAGGGCATGCTGGACCCGCTCGAGGTGCACCTGCTCGACTTCCCCAACATTTTGATTCGTGGTTCCGAAATGCAGCTGCCTTTCCAGGCGGCGCTCAAGCTCGAGAAGCTCGGCGACCTGATCTTGACGGCCACGCAGCCGCGGCTGTGCCTGTTCAACTTGTTTGACGACTGGTTGCGCACCATCTCGTCGTACACGGCGTTCTCACGACTGGTGCTCATCATGCGCGCGCTGCACGTCAACACCGACAAGGCCAAGGTGATCTTGCGGCCCGACAAGACGGTGGTCACGGAACCGCACCACATTTGGCCCACGCTCTCGGACGCGGACTGGATCAAGGTCGAAGTGGCGCTCAAGGACCTGATCTTGGGCGACTACGGGAAAAAGAACAACGTCAACGTGGCGTCACTCACGCAGTCCGAGATCCGTGACATTATCCTGGGCATGGAGATTGCGGCTCCCTCGCTACAGCGGCGCGAGATGGCCGAGATTGAAAAGAACGCGCAGAACACGTCGCAGCACACCGCCAAAGTGATCGAGTCCACCAACATCCACGGCGACAAGACGATTTCGGTGGTCATGACCGATTTCGAGTCGGCGGCGTTCGCATCCAAGACCGACTGGCGCGTGCGCGCCGTGTCGTCGACCAACTTGTCGCTGCGCACACAGCACATTTACGTCGACTCGGACGATATCAAGGACTCGGGGTACACATACGTGCTGCCCAAGAACTTGCTGAAGCGGTTCATCACCATTGCCGACTTGCGCGTGCAGGTCATGGGGTACATGTTTGGCATTTCGCCGCCCGATAACCCGTACGTTAAGGAGATTCGCGCCATTGTGCTGGTCCCGCAACTCGGGTCCCCACAGACCGTGAAAGTGCCCAAGCTGTTCCCGGAACACCCGTACTTGCAGGACCTGGAGCCTCTCGGGTGGATCCACACGCAGCCGGCGGAACTCAAGCACATGGCGCCGCTGGACGCGATCCAGCACGCCAACTTTATGCTCGACCACAAGTGGGACGGCGACAAGGCCATCGACATTGCCTGCGCATTCACGCCCGGCTCGTGCTCGCTGTCGGCGTACAAGCTGACGCCCGCTGGGTACGAGTGGGCGCGCAAGCAGTCGCCCGAGTCGGTTTCGGCCCGGAACGTTCAGGGATACACGTCGGCGCACTACGAGCGCGTACAGATGCTTTTGTCGGACCGGTTCCTCGGGTTCTTTATGGTGCCGGAGGACAAGTCGTGGAACTACAATTTCATTGGCACCGCCATGCGCGACGACATGGCGTACGACTTGGTCCTCGACGTGCCCAAGGAGTTTTACCACGAGACCCACCGCCCAACCCATTTCCTCAACTTTAGTCAGCAGGAGGACGCGCTTCCGACCGCCGCGGGCGACGGCGGCGTGGACCGCGACGACGCCTTTTCGTGATTTCCTTGGGTTCTTATACATAATACAATATTGATTCTTTGACGTTTTTTTTTTTTTATTGTTTGAGGTGGTCTGGTTGAGTCAAACCTTCCATCTTGGCCATGGCCAGTCCTGCTTGAAGGAACGGGTTGAGCTCTTGGACAAAGAGTGTGCCAAGCGGGTGTTGCTCGATCCGCGTAAACAAATTGAGGGCCGAGACGCGCGCTTGTTCCTCGCCGTTAAACAGACCCAGAGTGAGCGGTTCCAGCCCGCCCTTGGAGATTGGAAAGCATGCGAGGAGCTATGGTTTGTACAATTCATTAGTTTTTGTAAAGTGAGAACGAAAAAGCAAAGTACCTGATGCATATTCTCGTCGCTCTCGTCCACCAGCACGATCAATTTCTCGTACACGCTAGCGAGCTGCTTGCCCGACGTCCACTTGGCATTGGATGCAGTCATCTCATCGACCTGCTCGCGCACGGCCCTCTCGGGTTGCCGCTGATACGCTTCGGTAATCGCAATAAACCACGGCTTGGCGCTCCAATCAAGAAAGAGTGGCCGCAGCGCATCCACGTCCACCGCCGGGTCGCGATTGCTTTCGGTATTCCTTTTTTGCGTTGCGGCCACTAGCTCGGACATGTACCGCGCGAATATCATGCGGATCGCCGACTCGGTCCAGTTCCCGGCCGCCGCGGCTACCAGCTGGTTCTGGAGCCACACGTGCATCAGCACGCACCGTTTCGCTGCTCGCCTGGACTCTTCCACTTGTCGTTGGATATTGGCGCTGATGGAATTGGCTTTTGCGTCGGCGTCGACCTTTGGTGCGCCGAAATCGGTCTTTGTGCCCGAATCGGTCGGCGCGGCGGACATTGGCGACGGTGCTGCTGGCGAATTCATACCGCCGCCCACTTGCAATGTCAGCTCCGAAATCGTGATGATGGTGGACGAGGAAGCGGGCGGGGTGTACCCGCTCCCGCCACCAATGGGCGTCGATGTCGTTGCCGCGGGACTGCTGTGTCGCTGCGATGGGCTCCCTCGGCCGCGGCCGGTACGAACATGCAACTCGGGCGTGGATGTGGCGACGACGCCGAATGAGGACGACGAGGATACCGGCCGGGGCGCCGGGTACGAGTTGCCCGGTCCTCCTCTTCCTGCCGACATTGTTGGCATTGGCGGCGGCGGCACATCCAGCATTGGGCTGGAAACAAAATCGGGGCCACTGGCCCTGGCAGCTGGCGACTGCGGGTGGGGAGAAGCGCTGACGTCGTCATCGCCACCCATGCCTCCAGATGCGGATTTCCGTCGGATTCGGAAAATATCGAGCACGCTGTTGGAGCGAGAGGACGGTTTCCGGCCAAGCTCGGTCCCCGAGCCGCCGACGGAAAGCATTTGCTCCGACGCCGCCATTGACCGGCCGCTCCTCGATCCAACGGCAAGAGGTGCCGGCTGTGGCGGCGGTAGCCTCACTGGTGGTGACGATGCGCCGGTAACCTGGTCGCTCGAAGAGCTTGGGGAATCTGTTGATCGAGCGAGCGCCATCTCTGCCACCACCGACGCAAACGTAGGACCCCCGATCGGCGTATGTGGGAGTGAGGGTTCAAGAGCAGGCCGCGTCCGGTCCGTGGTGGACGCCGGTGACCGTGCCGCCGATGACGATGGCGACATGGGCGCCGAGAAGCTGCGTGGGAACTCGGTTTCCGCCGCAGAGGTTGCCGCCGCCGTCGTGCTAATCGAAGGGGTTCGAGGCGAAACAGTGGTGGTGGAGTAAGAGGGCGACGACACGTTCAACACATCGGCCGAGGCCGAAACGGGGCCGCGGGTGTGAGTAGGGGTGGCGCCTGTGGATGTGGCGGTGTGGCCGTGGCCGATTTCCTTGTGCACCATCTGGCTGCTGCCCATGGATGCCGTAAGGGCCTCGTTTGATGGCATCGGGTGCGAACGGCGCTTGCTTGCATCAATGTGCGATTGCGAGCCGGCGCTGGAACTGCCGCTGCGCATGCGGTTGGCAACATGGGCGATGCGTCGGCCAAGGGACGGCGATGCTGGGGACGGAATGCGCGCCGGGTTCAATTTGAGTCGGCGGGTATCCAGGTTGATGCACTATCATTATTATTTAGTTAGTTGGCTCGCTGTCGCGTATCACAAAAGGCGTCGTTACCATGTCCCAATAGCGCCAGCTATCCTCGAAAATCGGATTGGTCATGCCGAAAATGACTCCATCGCTGTGATTCCATACTCAATTCCCGTGTCAGAGGATACAAAACAACTCAAAAATATATAAAATCGTACATGTCGGTAGCCTCGTCCGAGGTAAATAAGTTGACAAACGGCCGTGTGCGATCCAAGAGATTGCTCGGCAGAGTGCCGGCACCTTCGGCCATGGAGCAAATGGCGAGGATCGTGAGCACCACTTTGGACGCAGGGCACGCGCGGCCCACCACCATGATGCGGAATCCAGCCAGCACCGCGTGCAGCAAGACGAGGATCGGTGGAGTCGCCTCCTTCCACGGCCACAGCGCCTGCATTTGCGAGATGGCGTGTGGAGGTACATCGAACCGGAGAGGGGGGTCGTTGCCCTTCCCGTAAACCAAATGCAGGAGCTCGCGGAGTGGCGGCGACGGGGACGAGGCAAAACGTACGGCATCGGCGCGCGGATCGAGCACGTCGATTGGGATATTGACCGACGCATCGGACGCGGGTAGCCTCGGATCCACCTTGGTGTTGACATCGAGCTTCATGTTTAACGCAGCTTCATATTCTGTGCCCATGAGATGCTTCAGCACCGAGTCTCGGTCCAAGTTCCCACGCAGCAGCGACACCGTTGCCGGCGACCAAATTCTTGCTCTGGAGAAATCCAGGCCATTCAACTTGTGATACAGGTCCCCCACAAAGTTGGGTGTTGGGGACATCAAATACTCATTGATGAACAAGTTGAGCAGCTTGCCAAAGACCATGATCGTCGGGTGCGATGACAGCAATGCTAGCGCGGCCATTTTGAATCCGCGTTTCGACTGCGGATCGCTGCGCCCGGCTACAATACTGTACGCGTACCATCGCGCTGGAGGTGTCCCTGCAGGCGGGACCGCGAGCGGCCGGTGGTTATCCTGTAAGGTAGTGGCGGCGGACGTGGTGGTGGCGGATATTGGCGCATCGTCGTCGTCAGTGTCCGCCGCCGCTGCTGGATACCGGAACCACCAAAACGTATAATCACCGTCACGGTGATTGTGCGCGCCGTCCGGGATCATGAGCTCTGCCATGACCCTGTATAACATTGCGGTCAGCCAGTGTACTTTTTTTTCTTGCGATCCCGATCAACCAATTGCCGTCCTAAAATATTTAAAACCGTACTGCTCGGGAAACCCGGTCGGCGACGGGTACTGCTGGCGCAGGGTCGAGCCCTTGTCCTCGTCGAATTCCGCGAGCAGGACATGATGGACCAGTGGCGTAGCTAGCCAGGATGGCGGTGGGGCCAGGGATTGGCTCATATTTTTTGTGGGTATCCGCTCTTTTTTTATATTGCTTAAGACAGTCGTCTCGAGTGCCAAGAGTGGGGCGCGAGCGTGCGCAAGAATGGTTTAATACACCGGAAAAAAATATTGGGAAAGAGGTACACCAAAACTTCCATTTCACTGTGTCGTGTGGGGTAGCAGCACTTTCTCCCACGCGTCCCCCAGCGCCCGCCGACCCCTAGCCACTTCGGCCCGCAGCGCCGGCAGCAGCGGGTGCGTGTTCTTGTTATCCGCGGCGGCCACCGCGCGCTCCATTCCGCCCAGCAACGCCCCCGCGCGCTTGGCCGCCGCTGGGTTCGACGCCGGATCGGCAAACAGCAGCAGCCAGCGCATGGCCGCCAGCGCCACCGGCAACGGCGGCAGCGCAACGTTACGTCGATCATGATCATCTCCCACCACTGCCGCTGCAAGTTGCCAAGCCGTGGCCGACGACAACATCGCATCACCATCGCCCTCGGTCAAGGGCCGCAAGATCGCGTCCAGGCCGTCAAGCAAGTCAGAGCGGTCGGTCAAGTACGCCGACTCGGGGTCCACGTACTCGTCCTCCATGCCTTCGTTGCCGTCCTCTGCCTGGTCGCCGTCCACAGTCTTGCTAGGAGCAGCAGTGTCCAAGGGCCGCGCTTTCCGCTTTCCCTTGAGCGACGAGCGCGACTGCGGGACACCCGTGCGTCCCGCCACGTTGCGCAGCTGGTGCGCGTGCCACTGAGCGACCGTTGTCGGTGTATCGGTGAATGCCGCCGCGTCCGATTCAGTCGATCCCAAGTACACGCCGGCGGTGATGGCCAGGAACTGCTTGGTGGTGGCTTTGGTGTGGAGCAGGCGGATCGCGTGCAGGACAATGTGCTTGTCCAGGGTTGGAACTGATCGTTTAATGTGTGAGAACAAATCGAAGAAAGAAAAATTGAAAAAGGGCGAACCAAGCAAGACCCGTTCCAGCGCCTGAACCAGCCCCGCAGGCCACATTCCGGGAAGGTACCACATGGCGTCGAGCACGAGCTGCTGCACGTCGACGGGGAGTGCGAGCCATGGTCCAAACTGGTCTGTCGAGGACGGCGGCTGTGCCGAATTCTTCTTGGGTGACCGGCGCATCCACAAGTACACCGAGAGCGCCGCAGCGATGGCGGCAGCGTTAGCAAGGCTCGCGACGCCCTCGCGCCCGCGGGCCAGCACGTGCCGCAAGTATGTGAAACACGCGCGAGTGGTTTCGGGAGCCCCCGCGCCCACTTCGTACGCGAACCGCACCAGCGCCAGCGCAAACCCGCGGCCCACTGCGGGAGCCAAGTCAATCACCACCTCGTGCCCACCGCCGCTGCTGTTGCTGGTGTCGCCCGCCAACAGTTGCGTGCACAGGAACCGCGTGGCGACTTGCCGGGTGGCGTGCGTCGCGGGCAAACTGACGGTCCATGCCACCAGCTGGTTGGCGGTGGCCGAGGGAGCGTGCCGGAGCAGTATCTTGAGCGCGGGCTGCATGTCCTCGAACTGCTCGGCCAGCACAATCGAGGGGGACTTGCCACCGGCAGAAGCGGCGGGGATCGGCGCAAACGCGCGCTTTAAGTACTCGCTGGTGAGTGGGACGGTCGCGGCCGGACTGATGCGCATCTTGAGCTCAATGTAGTGCATGTTGATGCATGCGAGTTGCGAGCGGACCTGTATACTTGTTCGTCAGTAAAAATCAATCAAAAGGCAATCAAAAAGAAATATACCTTTCCGTCCATTTGCGCACCTTCACCAAACGGGAACCGCGCGCCAATATGCCGCAGAATGTTGTTCTCGAACGCGCCCGCCCACTGTGCCGGGATGACGCTCGTCGGGTCCCCTGCGCCGTAAAACCTTAGCACGTGCACGAGCACCTGAAGCGCCGACGCGCACAGGTCGAGCGCATCGCCGGCGAGCACCGCGGCTTTGCCAAACACGCCCGCGGCGCCCTCCATCCAGAACGCCAGCACGGCCGGCGAAAGCGCGTCGGCGAGCGCCAGTACCGCTTCGGACGACTGGTGCACTGCGAATCCGGCCGGGGACGACGCGCTGGCCGATCCGGACGCAAAGAATGAGAGTCGCGCGGTTGACGCTCCCGAAACACCGGCCTGGGAGCCCGAGGACGACGCAAACAACGAAAAGGGGAGGGGCGCGGCGGCCGTGGGCATGGCCACGGGGCTCCAGAGCGTGCTGGTGAACGCCATTGCACTCGATGACGACGATGAGGCGCTACTGCTTCCGCCACCACCGATACCAGCGCCAGCATTCACTTGCAGCAAGGCCAGGAACTGCCCGACAGCGCGGAACACGCGGGTGCGGACGGTGGTCGACGCCAGACGGCTGCCCGGCGCCCCACCTCCCGACCCATGCGCCATCGCAGAGGAAGCGGCAGCCCCATGTTGGGAATGAGACCACCCGCCGCTATTCCCGCTGCCACCAGAGTCCAGCATGCCCACAAAGTTGCCGAGCAGTTCGGACGCGTGCGGAATGAAGTGGCTCGCAAACCGGTCGGTCCAGAGCGCAAGGAATGGGAGCGCGCCGATGCGCACGTCCTCGTAAATGTGGTTCATGGCCGATGTCAGGTGCACGACCACGAGCGAAATGAACGATTGGATGTGGTTCTTTTGTTTTTGTATAGCGTCAATTGTTGAACGATCAGCAGCAAGGGAAACCAAACGCGTACCGGCTCGAGCATGTCCAACGCGTGCTCCAAGGTCGAGAGGAGGGATTTGCGCACGGTTTCGTCCTGTTTTACCTTTGTTCAGTACGACAGGGCACAAACCTCAACAAAAAAAATACGAGAGGTACCTCGTCGGTAACCATGGGGATCAACGCCTCCATGATGGATCCGAGGTGCAAGTACAGGAGCATGGGATGTACTTCCAGGAGCTCAATGATCCCATTCAACGCGTCGCGACGCACGCCCGCATTGTGGTGCTTGATGTGCGACAGGAGCTCGCGCAGGGTCAAGTTGCGGCGGGTCTTGATGGTGTCCGACTTGTCGACGGCAATCGACTGGCCCGGGATGATCAGGGCTTTGTTTTTTTCATAGTGAGTTTGTGTGCGCCAATGGCATCAAGAAATGTATGTGCACTCTTGGACGCCATGTCAATGACCGTGTTGTTGGCCGACGGCCCCAGGGGCTTGCCCACCTTGAGCTTGGTCTTTTGGAAGTCCGCATTCTTCTTTTGCTTTTTCTTTGTCTGGACCATGGTATGGCTGTATATTTCGTATAAATTCGCGATATGGCCAAAGAGAGTTAAAAAAAAAACAGGTCGTGATGTGTTGCATCTCTCATTTCCCATAAGAAAATGTGGAATCCCACACTCGCACGCAACCGCAAGAGCACTCTGGACGCGTCGTCCAATGGCACTACCAAGCTCCAACAGTCGACATGGTCCTCGACCGCACTGGAATCGGTCGCCCAGACGGTTTTTGCCACGCAGTACCGGCAGCGCCAGTTCCGCGTATATACGACCCATCCTTCGTCTCGACACAAGGACTCTAATCTGACCTTGGACGGGACGAGTCTGCGTTCGTATCTCGTATTATACGAGTGGAAAGAGATGGTGGATCACTTATTTTGTGGCTAGCAGAACGACCCATTCAAGCATCAGTGCTGCTCCAAGTGCTTTTGCGTCTGAATGCGATCTTGTTTCCATTCTGGCTTGGGATCATGGTGTGGGTTGTGCATACCAAGGTCCTAACTTATCTATCCATTGATCTTTCTTACCCTTGACTGAATGCAAATGATCAGCCACAGATCGCCCGCTTGGACGCACAAGGAACGCCCATGAACGAGTTTTACAACTTCACCGTGTGCTTTACGCTTGTCCTGTTCCTGCTGGTAGAACCGATCCGACTGGTCCTGGGCATGCGCGGGAACATGCGCGAGCAGGTACCCTTCCATCGAACTTCAAGTCCCCCACACTCTTTCTAACCGCGTAATGAAAATAGATCCCCGAACTCGGTGGGTTCTTGGTCCTCTCGGTATTCCCACAACTGCTGATCCTGGTGTACTTCCCGCTGATCCAGCGCGCGCATTACGGGTCGGTGGTGTTTCCCGTGGAATTGTCAGTGTGCACGCTGTACCTGAGCCTGGTGGTACCCGAGCTCTTATTGGGGTACAACTGCGCAGACCGCGTGTTCCACATGCTCTCCATTCCCGAACCGACTTAAAGGAGGAAAAAAAATGTATTTATATGTATAATCTTGGATGTCAGTCTG
>MU624837.1:0-21196 GCA_025349905.2 Blastocladiella britannica
GCCTTTCCTTTTGGCATATCTGTACAGCAGTTGTACAGGATCGAGATCACGTTGTTTCAGCTTTTCCCCCATTTCCTTGGATTTCCGGATTGGTTGTTACAGGCGTGTCGTCAACAATGGAAAATATTTCGCTCATTCTCGACCGTATCTTGCTCTTTGCCTCGCACAGGGCGTACTCGCTCGCGGTGGGCCTTGAGCTGCTCCAAGTTGTGCCTCGCGTCGATGCGCTCGACACGCACCGTCACGTTGTTCGTCGACTTGTGGACTTGCACGACCTCGGCTATGGCGGCCACCTTGACGTGGTCCAGCTATTGGATACCCCGCTGTCGGAAAAAGACGTTTACCGCATCGCCTCGGGTGCCGCCACGGCCGGACACGTCCACGTCCTCGATTGGATGCTTCACAAAACACCAGCTGCAGTCCGCCAGTTCTCGACGGCGCAAAAGATTGGGCAGCTCGCCGTCACGCACGGCCGTGCCAATGTCCTCGACTGGCGCGCTGCTGCCCTCGACGAGGGCACGGATCTCCGCACTGACCTGGATGCCATGTTCTGGACTGCCACGCGTCACTGCCAGCTGCCGTCGCTTGAAAGTCTCAAGAAGTATGCAATCAAGCGTGGAGTCAATTATACCTTTGACCCCGCCGCCGATCGCGTTTGGGGCAGCCATGAAACCACTGCCGAGCGCCTCGTGGCCACCCTCGACTGGTGGAAGGCTGACTATGCTGCTCGATCGATGACCATGTTCCCTGCCGACGTGCCCTTTCCCTATGATGTTGCGTGGCGCGCCGAGCACGGACTGCTCTTGGTGGACTGGTGGCGCAACCACTGTGCCGAGACTGGCCGCAAGTTCAAATGGCCGGCGCCGGATGCACACGCGCTCCATTACCTCGTCACAATCGATTCGTTGAGCATGTTCCAGTGGTGGTGGACGGATGCCGTGGACAAACTCGGCGTCCAAGAAGCGAAAAAATCGCTGCGCGGGATCCTGGACCCCATCTGCGCAGGCGGAAGGACCGAGTATCTCGACTTGTACTGGGACCTTTGCGCCAATTCGGGTGGCGAGATTGATTTCCCATTGAACTGGCGCCCTCAAGTACCCTTCACGCGGCTGAACGTGATCCAGTGGTGGGAGGCCAAAGTCGAGGGCGGTCAGGTGGACCCAGGCGTCTTTGACATTACATCGAACTCATCACTGATAAAGCTGGACTTGATTTTTGATGCGACAAGTGGTGTCAGCCGCGAAATTGAGATACCTGCCTTAGACTGGTGGTGGGCGCGACGCGACCGCATTGGCTTGGAACCGCGCTTGTCCCCAAAGATGCTGATCACCATGGTGCTGCGCCACGACCCTGAGCTCTTGCAGTGGTACCTTGACCGCTGCGCATCGTCTTCCCCGCTCCCTCGCTTGTCGCTCAACGTCCTGATCGCCATGGCCTCTCGTGGTCGAGTGGATGTTGTTGAGCAGCTCCTGCAGCTGTTGGTGACCTACAAGAAGCCCCTCACTTTCAACGTGCTCGCAAATGAGGTCGACGTTGGCCAATTCCACAAGCGTATCGCTGCCTCGGCCGTGCTCGACTACCTGTGGGATATTTTCACCCGTATCGGCGTGCGATTCGAGCCCTGCTACAACACCAAGAGCGCGATCACGTCCATGGACGAAGGCGAACTCGGCGCGGCCAAGTGGTGGTACGCGATGCACCGTGTCCACGGCACGGTGTTTCCTTCTGCGGCCGAAATGAACAACGTGGAACATGAGCTGGATAGCGAGATGGGGCGTTGGATTCTGTCCATTCAGGTTCAATAAATTCTGATTTTTCCTCATGTTTTCTATGACCGACCACACCAGTGGCAAATATGCTTGGGTAACCGCATTCTACGCCGAGACTTGGTCGTGAGTTGGCCGTTGCCGTTTGCCATGGCGGCTTTTTCTTTGCATCCCAAAACCGCGATCGAGGTACACCTAGTCCACATCGCTGACAGATTTACCAGTATCGATGCGGCGGGACTGGGCGCTATGGGCTGCGACGGCCCATTTCATTGCTGGAGGGGAGAACGAGTGTGGGGTGTCAAATATACTTGCATTTTTTTTTTTTCACAGGGTATGATTATATACACCGCCTCTCCGCCTTCCGTTTCGAGAGCACAACCCTTTCCGACTCGGGGAGTTTTTGGAAGAGAGCACGCCGATAGTCGTTTGCGCAGTCCAAGCAGTAAGGGTGGTCCTTGGCCCGACGTCTTGTAGCCACGTGCGGATCGCAAGCGGAATTGCCGGGGCAATCGTACGCTTGGGCACTGCCATCCATCTTGGGGAGAAGTTGATAGCGTGCGCATCGATAGGCATTGAAGCAGTCCGTGCAGTAATATTGGCCTTTGGCTCGACGCTTGGTGTCTGCTGGGTGCGGGTCGGAATCATCAAGGCCGCGGCACTGGAATGTCGGGGCGTTACTGTCCGTTTCGAGGAGCTGTCGGCGCAGCACCCGTTTATACGCCCGACTCGTGGCGTTGTAGCAGTACAAGCAAGAGTTCTTGCCGATGGCTCGACGCTTCGTAGCAATGTGCGGATCGCATTGGATATTGCTAGGACACTCATATGCCTGCAGTATTGCATACTTTAGTAATTTTAAATGAGAGAATCGATCGGCGAATACTGTACCTCCACTTGGACGATCGCAACAGCAACAGCATCGGGGTATTGGAGGTATGTCGTGTCTGATCTCTTTTCCCATTCTTTCATTGGATCAAGTCTTTCCCAAAAAAAACTAACATGAAACATAACCTCCGAAACGTGCGGGGATTCTCGCCATCATGGTGCTGCGCCACTTCACCCAACATCAACGTTTTCGACTTTTCCCCACACTTGCTCGGAGTACAAAGGGTCGCCTTTCGCCCCCGCACTGCACCTCTTTGCAGCGTTCCCTAGTAGCCATCTTCATAGAATACATAGACGCTTAAAAATGGCCAAGCTCCTCCTCCCCCTCCTTGCCCTCGTGGCCATGGTCTCGGCCGCTCCCCTCCACAAGTGCCACCACAAGAAGGCTGACGGCTACGACGCTGCCCCCAAGGACGTGGCCACCCCGGCCACTAACGCGCCCACCTACGGCTCGTACTCGGCCGACGTTGCCCCCGTCTACAAGCCCACGCGCGCTGCCTACCCTTGGTTCGTAACAGATTTTATTTGTTAGTAATTGTTGATCTATCGATCTACCTTTTTTGCTGTTTACTTGTTTTGGAGAGGACATCACAATTAACACTGAGACAAATCTATAAATACATAGGGAGAACCCGGCCAACTATGCCGACCGTCCCGGACACGCCGTGGCCCCCGGCACCGGCTACCACAAGAAGCCCACGAACGGCACCTACGTTCCCGGCAAGCCGTACGATGGCGCCCCCGGCAAGCCGTACGTTCCCGGACCGTACACCAAGCCCCCGACGAGCCTGCCCGGCGACAAGAAGCCGTTCAAGATGACGCTGGTGCACACCAACGACATTCACTCGCACCTGAACCCCGCCAACTCTGGCGGCGCCGACTGCACCGCCAAGGACATCACCAACCACAAGTGCTTTGGTGGTGTTGCTCGCATCAAGTCGTTTGTCGACAACGTTCGTGCCACCAAGCCCAACGTGTACCTGCTCGACGCCGGAGACCAGTTCCAGGGCTCCATGTTCTACAACTACTACAAGGGCAACGTGTCGGCCGAGTTCATGAACCTGATGAAGTACGACACCTGGTCGCTCGGCAACCACGAGTTCGACGACGGACCGGCGCACCTCGGCGACTTCCTCAAGAAGCTGCAGTTCCCGACCGTGTCGTCCAACATGGACATCTCGGCCGAGCCCGCGCTCACTGGTCTGGTCGCCCCCTACACGATCCTGACCAAGAACGACGTGCGCATTGGTGTCGTTGGTTTCATCACCCAGACCACCCCGGACATTGCCAAGACCGGCGACAACCTCAAGTTTGTTGACCCCGTCGGCCCCGTCCAGAAGGCGATCGACGAGCTGCACAAGGCTGGCGTCCAGCGCATCATTTCGGTCTCGCACAACGGCTACGACGATGACCAGCGGGTCGCCGCCAACACTAAGGGTCTGTCGCTGATTGTCGGCGGCCACTCGCACACGCTGCTGCACAAGAACCTGTCGACCCCCGGCGCCATGGGCCCGTACCCGACCAAGATCCAGAACAAGGCCAACGAGACCACTTTCATTGTCCAGGCCAAGTCCTACACCGAGTGGATCGGCATGCTCGACATTGAGTGGGACGCTGAGGGCAAGCTCGTGTCGCTCGACGGCAACCCGACCCACCTGACCGACGACATGCCCCAGGACAAGGACCTGCAGGCGCAGATTGACGCTTGGGCCAAGCCGTTCGAGGCGATCGTCAAGACGGTGATTGGTGCCAACTCGGTGGCCATGGTCAAGGCCGACTGCTCGTCGCGCTCGTGCGCACTCGGCAACTTTGTCGCCGACGCGTTCATGCCGACCTACTCGGGTGCCAAGGACATCCCCCACTTTGTTGCCATCAACACTGGCGGTCTCCGCGCCGACCTCAACGCCGGCCCCGTGACCCTCGGCGACCTCAACACCGTGCTCCCGTTCGTCAACCTCCAGACCGAGCTCTCCGTCGACGGCCAGTGGATCATTGACACCCTCGAGAACGCGCACGGCCAGGTCAACGTCCGCAACGGCAAGACTGTCACGTCGTACATTCAGCTGGCTGGTCTGCACGCCACCGTCGACATGTCCAAGCCTGCCGGTAAGCGTGTGGTCTCGGTCCAGATCCAGGACCCCAAGGACGCGACCAAGTTCATTCCTATCACCACCGATGGCAAGTACGTCGCCATCACCCTCGACTACCTGGCCACCGGCGGCGACTCGCTCCTGGCTACTGCCATCAAGAACCCCGGGACTCGTGGCCTCATGTCCGACATTGTCATTGACTACGTCAAGTCGCTCAAGGGCCCCATCCCCGACACGAACGAGGCGCGCGTGACCTTTGTCAAGTCCCAGGCTTAAGTTTTTTCCATTGAAATGTAGCTTTTCCTTGCATGTGTATGTGCACAACCTTTAGAACCACATTTTTTCTATTTTTTTAAATGTCAAGAAAGCCTTGCTGCCACCTCCCGCAACACCCGATCCAGTGGCAGCGTCAGGTACTCGTGCGCGAGTTTCGGCACCAAGTCCTTTTTCACGAGCCACTCGAGCGGTGGAGTGGCCTCGGCCATGAGCTTGAGCCGTGGCGCCAACACGGGAGGCTCTACCGGGTCCAGGACGAACGCGACCGCAGTGGGTACCGGCTCGGCGCCGCGCAGGATCTGTAAGGTCTTGAGCGTGCGGTCAATCTCACTCTCGTACAGATCGGCCAGGTCTTGCAAGTTGCGGTACAGGATCACGTTCAGGGCCAGATCCACCATGCCATCGAACGTTGTCACAAACAAGTGCCGCACCGTCACGGGTTCTGCACCACTGATCGGCGTCCATGTCGACATGGTCAGGTCGGTTGGGGGTACCTTGGCAATCAAGCGAGTGGAACGTGCTCCTGTCGCTGTTGCTGCTGGGGGCGCTGCTGCAGGCGGGAGTGCCGTTGGTGCTGCAGCGGCAGCAAGTGGTGGCACGTCGGCCGACAATGGCGAGATCGCAGTCGTACCCAGGCCAGTCCTAGCTGAAGCAGCCGTCGAGGCTGAGGCCGGTGAAGAGGTGGCAGGCGAAGACGACGAAATGACAAGTGTCAGAGGCGGCGAACCGATCGTCAATGCCGCCGGCCCCTCCGCCGCACCAGCCAATCCGCCGCTTGCTCGGTGCGGGTGACGCTGACGCTGACCGCTGCTGCCTCCGTGACCGCGAGCACGCACCACCCACTCCTCCACTGACGCCGGCTCAGTAGCGGCCAGATCCGCGTGCACCACTTTGAGCAGCGTGACGCGGTCCATGTGGATCTTGAGCACGCGACGTATCGGGTCCGGATCACCGCCAATGACCGTGGTAGAAGGGCTCACGGCCAAGTGCACGACGGTACGGCGGAGGTCGGCCGAGACGTGCTCGGCATCCAGCAGCGACTCGCCAAACACGTGCACCGATACCAGGCCCACCAGCAGCGCGACGTGGCCGCCAAACAGTGGGGCTGCCTGTTGTGCAGGTGGTGGCTGCCAACTTGAAGATGGTGCTGCAGAAACCACTGGCTGCACCTCGTCGTGCAATCCCAGCACGTCAAAGAATCGTTGCCGAATGTTGAACAGTGCCGGGACCAGTCGCGCCGAGACCAGAACCGCCACGTCGCCAACACGCATATCGAGCTCGGCGGCGTTGCGCCCACGCACCACCAGAACCATGCCGAGCGCAAGGAACTCAAACACCAGCACCACCGCCGTTTGGTACCGCATGTGGCCCGAGATGCGTTCCAGGCCCGTTTCAATCACCGCACGGCCCGGGAGCAGCTGTGCGGTCAGATGGAAGTCGTCGAGCTCCATTTTAGCCTCCATGCGGCCCTGCATCGACCCAGTCACCGACCCGGCCACGTGCACCATGGCCGATTCTGCAAACAAGAACAAGTTCGGGCACTCGATCACCGCCACGCCCAGCGCCTGGCCCATGTTGACGGTGATTTGGACCAGCTTGATGTTGAGTAACGTGTGGACAAGGTCGACGGCGGCCCTACCCGTGGCATTCGTCTCCGTCGATTTCGTTGTTGTTGCATCTGTGGCGGACGTAGTCGTAGATTGGTCAGTACTAGAAGAAGCGTCCATGAGGTCCGTCCACTCCTTGACCCACCCAACCACTTCGAGCGCATGCCGTAGCACCAGCGTGACAGGCAACAGCGGCAGCTCGCCCACGATACCCGCAGCGCGACTCGCCGACAGCGTGAGATTGCTCAGTGCCACCGACGCGCACGGCTCGCTTGCGAATGGGTGGTTGATGGCCGCCGCCAGCGAGCTAAACAGGATCGACGCGGTCGCGAGCGCCGGATCGACTGATACCGACAGCGCCAGGTCGAGCTGGCCCGTGCACTTGGACTGCCGGCCCTTTAGCACCACCGACGTCGGCTCTAACGTGAACAGGACGCGGAAGGGTATTTTGGCCACTGCGTCCCATACACTGGTGGCGGTAACCGTGGCTGGGACAGCTACCGGATCGAGGGGAAGGGATGACAGGGACGACGACGATGGAACCACCATAGCCGTCGATTGGCTGGTACTGCCGCTGTTGCTACCGAGCAGGAGCGACCGCAGCAGCTCCACGACTGAAGGAAAGAGCGTGTTTTGGCTCCCAGAAACATGACACCAGAGCAGTCCACTGTGCACGTGCGCGCGCAGTGCCGGTAGCGTGATGAGCGAGTCAATGAGAATCCCGCGGCCGCCCTGGAACTCGATTTCGAGCGGAATTTGCATTCCCGGCGCGTCCTCTACGGTAGCATCTGCGCTGGTATTTGCAGTGGTAACAGCAGGGTTCGCTGGAGTTACCAGCGAGTCGGCCAGGGTCTGGATCGCAATCATGACGTTGGCCGTCTCGTCGACGATCTTGATAACGCTCGGCAACAAGTGCGACTGCACCGTGAGCTGACAGGGGGCAATGCGGCCGCGCCATGCCTCGTGGTTCCCGCGCAACGACACGTCCGGGAACGACAGACATGACCCATCAATCGCCAGGGCCGCGTCGCTCACGTGGACAATGTAGTCGCCATCGCGCGTCGACAGCTTACCGAGCCGCAACGAGAACTCGGTCGAGTGCTCCTCGTTCACCAGCAGCTGGCACCGGATCGAGTCCAGGACAATCTCGATCGGTTTGGACAGTTGTTTCTGTTGTGCAGTCAAAAGTGGTGGTCGGTCGGTCAAGGACGCACCCGTCGCGGTGGCTCCTGCCGGCGACGAAGAGGACGCGCCATGGGGTGACGAGGAAGTGGAAGGTGAGGATACACGTGCGCCACCCGAAGCAACTGACGGTGTAGTAGCACGCATGTCGAGCGATGCCATGACCTTTTGTGTGGTAGTGCTGAGCTTATCGATTTCGGCCGCACGCGCCTTTTTCCGCTTGGCCACCTCCGACGTAAAGTACGCCACCAGGTCGACGAGCTGCAGCATCGCCTTTGGCTGCACCATCATGGTCAGCCGGGACACCACGAACCGGATTGCGACCTCGGACTGCACGGCAAGCGAGAACTGCAGCTGTGAAAGCACCGCATTGGTTGGGGACAGGAACGCGACCGAAAACTCGGTCGAGTCCACGGACCAGCTGTCGCCGACCATGGTTCCGACCACTCCGTCCGAGCGCACTTGCAGGTTGCCGTGCTCGGTGGCCATGGTCAGCGAGACGCCCTCGCAAATGACGCGGACAGTCATGGGAACAGGAACAGTGGGAGCAGCGGCCGCGAGAGGTCCCTTGATTCCGGCCGGGGTCCTGCTCTTTTGGCTGGCCACCACGCTGACGTTCCGCTGGTGGTGCTGGAATGGGAGCCCCAATGTACGGCCACTCGCCGACGCCGAGGGAGCTTTTGCATGTGTTGGCGCCGCTGCCTTGGAGGACGAGGACGGACCGCCGCCGTTATGCTGGGCCACGAGCGCACGCAACTTGGGCGACAAGTACAAGATGAGTTCCAGCACGTCGTTGATTTCGCGCGCCAGCAGCGACAACGACGATTCAATGGGATCAAACACTTCGCTGGACACGGTGCCCTTGAGCACGCCAATGGTGACGGTGGTCCCGCCGTGCTGCACGAGAGCCAGGACACTGGGGAGCGTGAGATACACGGGCTCGGCCTGGGATGTGCTCTTGAACCCAATGTCGTTGCGGGAAATGTCCAGCGACCAGTCCTGGGGCGAAAGGAACGAAACGGACCCTGCCAGCCGCCAAAACACCGACAAGGACGGTAAGGCTCCAAGCGACACGTAAATACTGGGAGCAATCACTTCGATGCCGTGCGAGAGGGAAAAGAGAGGCGATCCAGACGATGACGTGGGGGCGACTGGGTGTGCAGGAGCAGGCGTGGGTACAGCGGGACTGGTGGACGTAAAGTAGCTCTGCCACTCGTCAAAGACGGCGTAGAGCTGAATAAAGTTTTGGGGTAGGTCCACGCTCACATGGCCCACTTCTGCGACATGGCGTGTGCTGGAGACACCGATGCACGAAGAGAGTTCGACGTTGGCTAGTGGGTTGCCATTGTTGGCAATGGCCGCTTCGAGCAACTGCAGCGACCAGCCGAGCGAAAAGGACTGTTCGCGCTGGCCCGGTCCAGTCGACCCAGAGCCGACACCGAGCCCCGGATAGGCAGCGAGAACCGACGCAACACTCGACGCGACGGCATTCACCATCTGGACACGGGCCGAGAGCTTGGACGACACGACTGAAACGTCGGCGCGGCCCAGGCTGGCCACAATGTGTCGCGACGCGTTTGGCCCGGCCGACTTAAGCCACTTGATGAGGGCATTGGCCGTGTCAGGCGGCTGTTGTTGCTGCTGCTGCGCATCGCCGACCTGAAGCAGCTTGGCAATCGCCAAAATGCCCGGCTTCACAATGCCGCCAACATGGTTGATGTGCACCACTACTTTCCCCGTGCCGAGGGACGACAAGTGGATGCCGCCGACAACAAACGAATTGTCCTCGACGTCGACATGCACTCGCGAAATGTCGAACCGCACCGCCAGCTGCAGCTTTGACAGGACGGTGGCCACGATCGCCGATTCGGCCGGCGGTGGATCGACATGCCAGCAAAATGCGAGCGGGTTCGCAGCGACCGTCAGCGGGGGGCTCAATGCCATTGATGCCATCCGGCTGGGCGCAAGCTGCTGGGAAGAGACGCGCCACGCTGCAAAGAGGCTCGGAAGCTCGGTATCGGTGAACGTGTGCAACCCCATAGACGCCAGCTTTGCCTGCATAGCTTCGGCGGCAGTAGGGGACGACGTGTACAGCGCGCGAAACAGGGACAACAACCGCCATGTCGGCGGGTGCTGGTGCCGCCGCACGCCCAGCCGCCACAAGCTCGAGGGCTGCGCGATAAATGGTGGCTCCCGCAGTGGCTGTGTAGGCGCCATGGCCCGCATAAGCGCCAGTGTCGCTTGGAAATGGTTGGGTACTGCCATGTCGGGCACCACCCACGCGTCCAGTGCTCCCAGCAGCAGCTCGGGCTTGATGACGTTGACGTCAATGTCGCCAAAAGAGCCCATGACCTCGTTGCTGCCGTCAAACCGCACGTGCGTGATATGCGTCGAAAACACCGCGTCAATGACGCTCGAAGCCGACGAAAAGCTCGCCATTGGGTTGAGCGGGAGCAAGTACGCGTTGGCGTGGAGGCCGTCCACGTGGAGCTGCACCAGATCTGGGCCAAGGGCTCCCTCGATAAACTCTAGAGAGGCAGTGGACTTGAGCAGCTGGTTGCCTGGAAGCGACTGGATGGCTGTGACCGTTACGCTGCGGACCAGCAAGCCAAGTGACACTAGCTCGGGTGGGGGCACCAGGTCGGCCACGGCCGGCCGCGGCCCAGGACCGGGTGAAAACGACTTGATGTGCGCCAGGTACAAGGCATCCAAGAGGGCTTCCACCGATGGAGTTGGGGGAACAAAAGACGGGAGCAGCGTCAGAGATGCTGGCGATAGTTCAATGTCGATTGCGCCAAGGCACTCCAAAAACACCATCACATGGTTATCGTCGAGCGACTGCTTGAGCTGGGCCCGCAGCGCTGCAGCCCGCTTGGCCAGAACACCATCGGCCGGCGCATCGGCACCCTGGGCTACCTCGCAGGCAGCCATGATCGCTGCTGCCATGTAGGGGCGAAGATGGTGGCGGTACGGAATAGTGACGCCGCCGAGCTCGGACATGGGAGCGCCAGGGAAGCGCATGCGGGTCCCTGACGCTGTGCCTGTCGCTGCCACTGCCGCTGCTGCTGTTCCTGGTGTTGCTGGAAACCGGCTCGACTGCGCTGTTTGGCTGGCCGAGCCCAATGTGGTCGCTCGTGCCCGGCCTGTTTCGTACTCGGGGGCAGTGGCAAAGGATCGAATCGAGGACGACGAGGACGCATGTGTCGCGGCAAAAGAGCGCGCGCCAGGGGACGAAGCAGAGGGCTCCATGTGCCTCGCACGCGTTCTCGGCGTCAAGGGGGTGGCGGCGGGAACACTATCGGCGAGAGGCAGCGGATCCGAGACGCTCGTGTCCAAACAAGTTTCTTGAGCCACAGCAGCGTCGTCGGCAGTTGACTCAAATGATGATGACCACTGGAAGATGGCAGGTGCAAACCAAGGGCATTCGTTCATCGTGTCGTCGACCATGGATTCGCCAAACAGGCCGGCACACCGTTTAGTGAGCTGGTCGTGATGCTGCAGAAACTCGAGTCGTTCGCTCAATAGCACTTGGCACCCAGCCGGTCGCGAACCAACGTCGATGCTCAAGCCGTGAGCCGACACCGATGCGAGCTCCACTGCGTCCTGGAGCGCGGGTGCCGTGGCATGCACCAGCCGTAGCGAGCCCATCTCGAGCCGGATGGCCGACGAGGGCGCGGCCAGGTCCGAGTAGCTGGCAAACAGCTGGCACACGGCAACGTGCAAAATGTCGCCGCGATCGCCCAATAACTTGACGTTCACCTGGGCAATGCTCAAGCCAATATCCATCAGCCCCTTGACCAGCGACGGCGGCGGCACAATACGGTTGTCAAAGTCGTCCATCTGGGCGTCAAGGCACATCGCAAAGCGACCAAGCCCAACAATGCTGGCGGTTGCAAGCAAGCCCGTCAGGTTGTCAATCCCGACCTTCCAGGAAACGCCATACTCGGGGTTGAGCGGCGGCTGGCCAAACAACCGGTGACCATGGACCATGAGCCCTTCAATCTCGAGGCTGTCGACGCGGACCGTGTCACTGACGTTCACCCCGTTTGGGTCGCGGATCGTCACCTCGCGCGACCAGAGGATCGGCCACACGTCCACCTGCAAGTCCTGCATGACCGGGTTCAGCTGCGTGACAATTTTGATGCAGTCCGTCTCGAGCCTGGAAACCGCGCCGTCGGCCACCGAGTACAGCGTCTCTGGCAGTAGCACGGTCGCATCATGCACCTCGGCCGTGATCCATGTCTCCTGTGGGCTGCTTGGCGGAGCGTTTGGGTGTGGCGGTGGCCGCGCGTGGCCATTGGCCTTGTACTCGGTCAAGGTCACGTATTCCGGGTGCAGGCCAACGTAGTTATCAATCAAGATGATGAGGTAGCGCATCAAGAGCCCAGAGAGCGTCGCGCGTGCTGTGGTGGCCTTGACGTGCAAGTCCAAGAGGTCCGGGGTCTCGGAAGTGGCAGGGTAAACGGAGCGGTACGTGTAACTGCCCGTGATACCC
Organism: Blastocladiella britannica; assembly: GCA_025349905.2. NCBI lineage: Eukaryota > Fungi > Blastocladiomycota > Blastocladiomycetes > Blastocladiales > Blastocladiaceae > Blastocladiella > Blastocladiella britannica. The sequence goes on from MU624837.1 coordinate 12,302, forward strand.
ACGTAGTTAACTTGGAGTGCGTCGCGGGCAGCAGGTGTTAGGAACGCGCCGAGCGTGGACGAGGTGGCAAACGAAAAGTGGCCGGTTGCATCGTGCAGGTCCACCGAAAACGGGATCTTTGTTTGGTACGGGAGGTATTCGGTCAGCGGGATATCGATCGAGGCATTCAATTTCTTGGACTTGACGATGAGGAAATCTTGAGATTATTGGTGGTAAGTCATGTGAAAAGGACAAGAATAAAATGGGAAAGCGCACTGTTTTGAGCAATGTCGTTGGGCAGATCAATGACTTGGTGGTCGTTGATGCACAGGTACAGATTGACATCGAGGAGTGATAGGTTCACGGCATATGTGTACGAAACAAACGCAGCCAGTGGGTTCGGTTCTGGGAGAGAAGGGACATCGGGAGCGCCCCAGTCGGCTGTGAGATCTTGGAGAAGGGTAATGTGGTCACGAAGCAAAAAGAGTGTCGGGCTGGAAACCTGGACACCAATATCCCACGTCCGAGCCGCATTCCATTGTTGCGGGGCTGGCTGGCTGAGATTGAGCTAGTTTTTTTTTTTCCATTAAAGCTGTGAGAACGCCAATTGCAAACGATATAAAAGTAAATATATACCTCCAGCGACGAGGCTTTCAACAGCTCGGCATAGTTGACGCTGGTCGCGATATTGATTCCCTGCAGCGAAAGTCGCGTCGCAATCGTGTACCCAACCACCTCTTGGACAATCATGGGCACATCCACATGCACCGAGCCGCCCAAGAACGACACATCCAGCCACCCATACGGCCGCGTCGGAGCAGCAGCAGCAGCGCCAGCATTCGATGTCCGAGCACCAGCGCCTCTCGCCCCTCCTCCTGGTGCAGTGCCGCCGTCGCCACCACCATTTGTAGCCAGTGGGGAATGAAGATGGTCCTTAGAAGGCTCACGAACAGGGACTCGCCAGAGCGTGGTGCCTTGGAATGCCACCTTCACCACCAGAGAGGGAGCAACTCGGTAATCTCTACCCGGGCGGAGCTGCGGCGATGACTCTGCGTCCATGAACACGGATGGGAAAAAGTACCGCTGCAGCACGGATCGTTGGCGGTCAGCCCATGGGCCGTAGGAAATGGACGCACTGTCCACCACCAGGTCAATGACCCATTCCGGCGCAGGAAGGGATCCGTTCCCGATCGGGTCTATTGGCGTTGTTGCATATTCGAATTCTCGCAGGATTGGAACCAGGCCTAGTTTTGGTTGCGCCAAAAAGTCAATATCTGAAAAATAAAGTCGACAAAAAAACATACCGACATTGTCCCAGTAATAGGTCAGGCCAAGGGACGCAAACTCGATGATCTTGTGCACCTGGGCGTACTCGGCAGCAGGATCCCGAGTGCCTCGTGTATGCGTATGTCCTGATAATGGAGGCACTGGTGGAAGAGGTGGTACTGGTGTGCTCTCGGGGGATGCCTTCTCGCTGGTACCGCCAGCAGCGGCAGCATTGACTGGGCGGTGAAGCGAATGCGGGTGCTGGTACTGACGGCCCAGAGACGAAGCGGCATCTCGTCCCGACGCGTCTCCCTCGCCCGTGATCGCCGATCCAATGACGGACGGTGTGGCCGCGCCGCCCGGCCCACTGACCACGTACCGGCGCAGACCAATCCACTCGTTATCGGGTGATCGAACTGGGCCACCGAGGTGGTTCTCTTCGTCGCCCATCATCATCGCGCTCTGGGAACTGCTTCGCACGGCATGCTCGCGCCGGTTCTTTGCGCGCCACCAAAAGACACGGTCCGCCATGCGCGTCACCCACGGCACGCGGCGCGTGCGAATGACCGATCCGGTGTCCTGGTCGGCGCCACCAGCTTCGTCCACGGCCGTCGGGTGATAGAACGCGGTGTGTACGGACGCAGCATCAGCAGCGTTCCCGCCGTCATGAGGGAGGGGTATATCAGCGTGCGGCGTTGGATTGTAGTCGGCGTTGGCCCGCATCTGCAGCGTCCCTCGGTGAAATGCGATGGCAAGTGACGTGCGAGCGGAGTCGGCGGGGCAAGGGGCGCGGGACATGGAAAAGGTGCCGCGCGCGCGCCGCCAATCGGCCACAAGGACCGTGGGCAGCGCGCGGTTCCCAATGACGATGCTGCCTCGGCCGGCGTCGATCTCAATGGGCAGGATGCGTCGGAGGAAGGAGGATGTTGCCGCATCGTCGGGCGTAGTTCCCGGTGCTGGTGGGTCGTCTTTATTTTGTACTTGATTAGCCTAGCCGATTTCCGCTAAATCGCAAAAGGTACATACGCAGGCGATCCTGAGAGGAGGCCATGTGCACGCTCTCGGTGGTGTCGCCTGCAGCCTCGCGGCGAGCGCGGTGTGCAGCAGCATGATCATCTCGGCTGCCACCACTTCGCTTCTCCTGGCGCAAGAGCTGCTCCTCGACCCAGTCAAAGGCCGGCGTGCGGTTGTACATGCACCATTCGAGGCCTTTGACCCGGACCAGGATCCGGCAGGGCAGCAAGTCGTTTTCGGCGCCAGTGGGGACACGGCGCTTGGTGGAATCCAGGCCAGGCGACTGATCAGGAGCACCATCTGAAGAAGACAACGACGCGAACGGAGACTCATCGCGTACGCGCCAGAGCCAGTAGCGAAACGTGACATGGCCCTGCAGGACGGTGATGCTCTGGTTCTCGGCTATATATCGCAGGTTGCGGAACGAGATGCGGCCGGCCAGGGGTGCAATCGACAGCGACTCGACGTCCACGTGCGCGGCGTACGAGCGCCAGACGTAAAAAGCGGCGATGCGCGACAGGAACGAGGCCAGCAGGCGCGGGAAGTAGAACAGAAAGAACAAAAAGACCACGACAATGACCAGGCAGTAGACGAGAAATGTCCACAGGAGGTACTCGGGCGACGCGGACGCCGGGGCGTCAAAGACCGTGGCCATTTATTCTTATGAGTGTGTCCGTCGAGTGTCGTGGCGGTAGGGCAGAGTGGTGCTCTCTTTCCGCCTCGTCGAAAGAAGTTCAACCCAAAAATCAAAGACACCGCCCACGAAAGCAAGACAACCATTTCCTGCCGCCCCTGGTCATCTATGTGGCGGTTTCCATGTACGCAAGAGCCGTTATTATCGTTGGCCACGGCCTTGATGGCACCCACGATCCTCACCACCCTTGAATCGAATCCAACATGAAAAGCCATCCCCATTCCCGCCAACCTGCACAAGCGCCTGGCCAAGTTCCTGCTCAAGCGCTCGCTCGGCAACCTACTCTTACTGCAGTCACTGGACCTGGACTCGCAGCTCGACCTCTCATCGTCCTCGTCGACCGCCTCGCTCTCGCTCAACCATGTGCACCTGAACCTCGAGCACCTCAACACACAGCTCGCGGCCCAGTCACTGCCCATGGTGGCCGTCGAAGGCGTCCTGCGCCGTGTCACCGTCACTGTCCCCTGGGCTGCGATCGCCTCGTCCTCCTGCACCGTCTCCATTGATGGCCTTGACCTGGTCCTCGAGGCCGCCGCGGACATGTCTTCGAGCGTCGCCAGTACCGTATTTTCTCTTTCTTTTCCATTGGAATTGGCTGCATTGCTGCCTATCATTCATGTGCGCCACACTGCCATATATCTGACAGCCAAAAAAACCCTAGGCTCGGCCATATTTGAGGCCGCCGGTGGGAACGCTGCCATGGCCGCAGGGCTCGCCAACTCGACCGTGCTTGCCGCCGAGTTTCTACGACGGCAGCAACAGTCAACATCACCGCCGCCACCACCATCAGTTATACAGTCATCAGAACCCCCTACCTCGCCTGGCGATGCCGATTTCTCGTCGGGGAGCTCCGGACTGCCAGGAGTGGCGCTTCTCGCACAGCTGATCGACGCGCTGGTGGCCAACCTGACCATCTCCGTCACCAATGTCCGCGTTACTCTGCGTCCCAGCAGTGAGCAGCAGCGCCTGGACACGTCCATCTCGAGCATTGACACTAGCCCAGATGCTGCGGCGGTGGCTCCGATTGTCCTCGTGGTCCCGTCCGTAACCGTGGAGCCCGCGAACGTCACGTTCCTGGAAACCACCAAACCGATGCGCATTCCCGAAGTGCGGGTGCTACTCGGAAACGAGCTTGTTGCGTGGACCACTGATATTGTGCTGGAACTGGCCACCTCGGCGCCCCTTGCTTCCACTACCGCCCCGGCCAGCAGCGGTGGGCCAAGTGCCTTTGGCAGTGGAATTCCGACCGCGGGCACCATCCCCACATCGTCATCTTCTCCCATGTCCGCACGATCGCCTACCGTGCCACCCATGGGCAGCTTTGCCGAAGCGTTCCATGTACGCATGGAAATCCCCGCCGTCACGCTGGCGCTGAACCCTGCGCGACTTGCCGCCCTCGTCGCCTGGACCGAGGTGCTCGGGCTCGGGGAGGACCGGTTGGCTGCCTCCATGTCCGCGTCTATGCCTCGAGCGCCGACGGGAGCGAGCCAAACAGTGCGATGGTCGGATATGCGGCCCTTGTCGGACCAATTTTCTCCGTCACCGCCGCCACCTCCACCGCCAGGGGTCAGACCGTCGCGGAGCGAGCAAGTCACTCCTCCCCCCGTGCCCGGATCGACGCGCTGGGGGAGTGGGAGTCGGTCGCCGTCGCCTGGCAGCGATGGGGGCTCCTCCGAGTCGGATTATGATGCGCCCGACGACGAAGTCCTGGGCTCTTATGCGACAGGCGCCACGGCCACCCAGGGCGGCGGGACCGTGTTTTTCTCGGCCATTCATGCCTCGGTGGTGGTGCCGAGTACCAAGCGTGAGGGTATCGAGGCCGAGATTGGGGCGGTTGAAGTGTGGATTGTGCTCGATGCCGATGCTATTGAACCTGTGGGCGTGGAGACGACGGACGCGAGCGTTGGCGAGGCGCTCATGTTGACGCGGCAATGGCTCGACTCGGCCCGCCGCGCGCTGCGGATTTCGGTGACAAACGTCAAGGTCGATATTGCGGCGCCGCCACCCGCAGAGACTGTACCGCAAAGGGAGATGCTCAAGCTCTCTGCAGCGCACCTTGCCGCAGACTACATTGCTACCACGTCTGATGTCCCCACTCGCGTACTTCATGCGCCCGAGGTGGCCATCACGCGGTCCATGGTGCAAGCAGCACGTCGCTACGGCGCGGCGCAGCAAGCGCCGCTGGCGACGCGGATTGCTATTCCGAGTGTCATTGTCAACTGGGATCGCCCGGCCGAGCTGCAAGCAGTCCTTGCCGTCATTACTGCGGCCATCTCCTCAGAGCGCGCACCGGCACCGGCACCGCCACCGCCACCATTGCCATTGTCGCAACCGCGCCAAGCGCCGACCGTTACGATTCCAGAGGGACTGGCGCTCCACGTTGAGGATATGCAAGTACAAGTTCCGCTTTCCGACACCCAAACGGTTGTAGCCAGGTTGCGCGGCATTCGCATCGAGGGATCGTCATCGGCTGCCCCGGAATTGATGGCATTTGCTCCCTCTGCTGCCCCCGCACCGCAACCAGCCGCTGCTGGTGGTGGTGGCGCCAAATCGACCGATATTGGCTCGATCGCATCCATGTTGCTGTCGTTGAACGAGCAGCGAATCGCCTGGACCGACTCGCCGCTGCGGATCGCGACCTTGGCATTCTCTGATATTCAAGTGCTTCTCAGCTGCCCAAAGTTCAATGTGCGGCTCACGCGGGCCCAATACCTTGCGCTGACGACACTTTCATCTCCCGACGCAGGACCACAGCCGGTCGCTGCTGTTGCTGCGTTGTCGCCAGCTGCGACTGGCAGCCCGTCTTCCATTGTGACGGTCGTCCGAGTTCAAGCAGTTCGGCTCGTTTTGGTCGATTCCGAATCGGCCATTGACCTCGCCGACGTGGCCATCACGACCGGTAAGCGTAACGAAACGTACTCGGCCACTATTCGATCCGGCACGGTCGCGGCTGTGGGTGGGCGAGGTCGCCAGGCGCTGTCGGCTGTCATTGACTGCGACCCACTTTGCGAATTGCCGGTGGTGTCGGTGGTCGGACATGGCGCTCAGGACCACGAGGTAGCGTTTTCCGGGCTACAAGTCAAGCTTGCGTCGCGTGCGTCCATGGAGCTGCTAGATCGGATCGGTTCTTTTCTCCAGTTGCCGGTGCGTCCTTCTTTTTTTTGCACATGTCAACCTTGTCACTAAATTGTAGAAAAAATGAAGCCCTTGCCACCAGACGCGCCGCCGCCCAAGGCCATCACCGTCCACATGCACATTTGCGATTCCCGGATCCTAGTATCACCAGAGTTGGAAGCAATCGAGTCTGGCGGCGGCAGTACCCAAGAAGAGCCATCATGGCACGCGTCGGTCGAAATCGAGTCCATAGAGCTTGCGATGCGCACCACCAGCAACCCCGGCGCATCCCGCTCCAACGGGACCGTCCACCTCGCCACCATTCAGGTGGATTACGTGCCCGTGGCATCGCTGGAGGCCACCGTGTTCTCGGTGCAGGTCGATCCACGACGTGCTACCAGCGGCAGCATGGGCAGTGCAGGAATCGAGTCGCGCGTGCAAGTTATGGTGGACCACCCGGTCATGAAGCTCGGGCTGCACCCGGTCGCGGCGGCCCGCGCTGCGGCCGTGGTGGACTGGATCCAAGAGAACTTGGCGCCGCTGCCGCCCGCTCCACCTGCGCCGCCCGTCCGGTCCACGCAGCACGACTCGCCACCACTATCAGCAACGCGCAAGCCGCGACAGGCGACCGGCGGTCCGTCGTCTCCCATGGCCGCACCGCCACTGACAGCTGCCGCACAACCAATACCAACAGCAGCGCGGGCACAGCGCACCAGCACCATGCCTCCGCCAATGACATCATCTTCGACCGAGCACAGCCGGCCCACGACGCCGTCCACGAGCTCGCACCAGGACAGCAGCGGCCCGTCGGTGTCGGCTACTGGCACGCCCGCCCCGCAGCCGCTCTCGCACCCCACCTCCAGCACCACAGCGGCGGCAGTGCTGGCTCCGCCCAAGGGCATCTCGCTGCTGACGTCGGTGGATCCGGCGGCATTTGCCAACCGCCAACCCCGCCCCAAGCCGTATGACCTGGGCCAGCTCAGTATCTCGGTGGTGGAGGATTTTGCGGCCCTTGACATGGAGATGGACCAGCACGTGCTCGTGGACTTGGACCAAACGAGCTCGTCCAGCGGGTCGGGAAGCGACCTGGAAATTGCCAGCCCTACATCGCGGTCGGCAGTTGAGTCGTACCGCGCTCACAGCCAGCGGTACACAACCGGCGGTGGTGCTGGTGCCGGTGGTGCGGGCTTTGATTTGGTCGAAGATCACTTTGTGGTGGCATCGGCAACGTCGAATTTCGGCGCCGCGGCCGGGTGGACCAGACACAGCATGCGAGGATCGCGGGGCGCCGCCGCGGCTATGGGTTACGATGGCGGCGGCGACGACGACGGGGATGTCGACGACAATGCTAGCGACCTCGATGACCTTGACGACGGGTTCCTGAGCAGCACGGGCGACGAGGAGGACGACGGGTGGGAGGACGCCGAGGAAGCGTCCAGTGCGCGACCGGCGGTTACGACCCACCCAACCACTGCTGCAGCGGCAACGCACGACACGGGCGTGTGGTCGCTTCATTTGATCGTGTCGGACGCAAGCATGGATGCGACGCTGCTGCCGGCTCCCTCTGCGCAGGACGGCAGCGGCGGTGGTGGCCCTGCCGGTCCACTTGCCACTGCCATTGCTCGTGGCGTGCGCGCCGAGTACACCACCTGGAGCCTGGGCTTGCACCCGCACGGCGTGCTCGCGGCGGTGTCGGTGGCCATTGCCGGGTTCGAGGTGCGCGACCTGGTCTCGACGTCCGCTTGGAATAAGCTGTTGGCTGCCGCGCGCACCCGTCACGCCCCCGGCGCCGCGGGCCACTTGGGCGGGGCCGGTGGACCGGGCGAAGCGGCGCTGCCGTTTGCGCGCATGGAGGCCACGTGCTTTGCGATGCCGGGCGCTGATCCCATGTACCCGACGGCGGCAGGCGACGACGATTTCGAGCCCGTGGGTGCTGGTACCGGTGCCTCTGCGGGGAGCGGCGAGTGGCGCGCGCGCGTAAGGGTGGTGCCGATCAAGATGCACGTCGACCAGGATACGGTGGAAGGGTTGCTTGAGTTTATCGCGGCCATGGATCGCGCCGTCGCGGATATGGCCGATTATGAGCTCGTGGCCGAGCCTGGGATTGCTTCGGGCACGTCGGTCGACTCGACCGAGTACATTGGGTGCGTTTTTTTTTTCTTTTCCTTTTAACTCCTTTGTTTTTGTCGTTGTCTCGTGGCCGTACCCCTCTTCCTTCTTATCTTCGCGCACTTGAAAACGACACCAACAAACCCTCTGCCCCGTGTGAAAAACAAAGTGAGGACACTGACGATCTCGTCATTGTCGATGACCGCCTGGACGTGCTTTCGACCTGGTCATCGCTCTCCAGTTCCCCACGGTCGCCGTTGACTCCTGTTCTGCCACTGAACCGCCGCACGTCGTCGTCCGGTGGCGATCCCGTTCGGCACCCCACACCGCCCTCGCCGCCCATCTTTTTCCAGAGGGTCGAAGTGCTCCCGGTCGTGATCCGACTCGACTACAAGCCCAAGCGCGTGGACTTGCCCGCGCTGCTGGAGCGCGGACACATGGTGCAGCTTCTCAACGTGTTCCCACTTGAAGGCGCGCACATGACGCTACGGCACGTTACTGTCACGGGCGTGCAAGGGTGGGAAGCCCTCGGCGCGGCACTGCTGCGTGACTGGATCCCGCACGTGCGCAACACGCAGTTGCCCGGAATGGTGAGTGGGGTTGGGCCGCTCCGGTCGCTCGTTAATATCGGGTCGGGCGTCGCCGACTTGTTTCTGTTGCCCGTCGAGCAGTACCGGCGCGATGGTCGGGTCATCAAGGGTACCTACTTTCCTGTTTTT